>CABFWB010000910.1:133422-166011 GCA_902151455.1 Timema bartmani
AAAAAAAAAAAAAAAAAAATTCATGAAAAGATAAAGAGTAAGCTTTAACATTTTACATGATCTTACATTTCTTTTTGTAATAATAAAGATTTTAAAATAAAATGGCGCAAAGTTAAACCTTATAAAACCTCTTGTGTCTGATTTATATTATACTACCAGAAGTACCCGTGGTTACCCCAGGCAACAATTCTCTTTGTTTTAAACAGATAGAGAAATAAAGTCTCAATTTAGTTCTTCTAACCCAGTTTTTAATAGAATTAAAAAAGTCTAGTTACAAATTTTAAAATGTCAGACCTTTGTGTGTAGAGCTCCCTCAATGCTCATAAGTGAGAAAATAACAAACTCTTAATTTCATTAATATAGATTCTATCATGACTACACATTTGTATTAGAGAAAACTGTAAACATGATAAACTTGATCTGAAAAGTTAATAGTAGCTTTTTAAATTGAGTTAGAATTGATTAGAATTTTTTTTTAAGTAACCATGTTTTCTGAATTTACAGTCCATAGTTTAGCTTTCCTAAGTATTTTCTTTTATAAATTTATGATTTTAAAATATCCATTTAGGTTTTACTGGAAAGAGCTTAAAATTAAAACTGATATAAATGTGTTTAAATCTGCATCGGTGGGCATGCAGAATAAAAAATCAAGCGTCTCTAGTTTGGTTTAGTTGAGGAGGTTGGGGTTTGAATACTGGTTGGATATACTGAGAGTCGTTTATCCTAAATGGTTTCCCACTCCCCTTAGTTCTTTAAATTCTACCTTCCTTGTTTCTACTATCATTATAAATTGTCAATTTAAAGAACAAAAAGATTTTCCAGCAAAACAATCAAAATGGTTTAGAAAAGAAAAAATAATAGGCATCAGTTGTTGATGCTGAATCTCATGAACAGTTCTGTTGGGAAATTGAGTTTTAATTTAGGATGGTTTTAGAAACCTATTTAGTTTGATTTCTGATTTTCAACGGGTGGCAAGTGTTTATTTACTAGAGCAAATTAAGAGAATTGGTAAAATTTCAACTAAAATAATGTTTAGAGGTCCCCTAAGCCCACTCAAATTGAAAATTATTTGGCCATTTTGGCATGAAAGTAATGGGGTTCTTACCAGGTACTGTATTTTACCATAGTGTAGTGAACCTTTGTAAAATCTTTAAAATCTATTAAAAAAGTACTTACTGGATTGATGGAAATATTTATTAACTAAACATTATATTGAAAATACTATGAAATTATGAAATGGGTAATTTTGAAACTACATGCGTGAAAGTTCCTCACGATTGTATTTTGTAAAGTCTTTCCTATGTTTCTCAACAACTTGTAATAAATACTGTTTATGCACCTCATCCTTCATGGACTCATTAAATGTCTGTATCAGAGCAACACCATGTTCAGCACAATCATTAAGATGGTGTAAGTTTTTAACTAGATCTGCATGTTTATTGAATGACTGTGTTTCTGGCCATATTTCAATGGGCACATCAACAAAACTGTCGTCTATTCCAAGTGTTTGAAAGAAGCTTCGAGAAACCTCTATACCACAGGCTGTGAAAGGAAGTAACTTCTGTAAGTGCGAGACTCTTTCTGTTTTGAGAATATGTTGCACAATGTGTACTTAGTCTTCAGGAGACAGATGCTCAGAGAAAAGAATAAGTGTTGCTAGTTCTGGATTCAGGAACCAAGAATGACACAGTTAAGCCTTAAAACCAAATGTTTACAATTTTTCATTGCCATAGCTTTAAAGTTATTTAATCAAGAGAATATCGTTAAGTGGTGTACCAGTGGCAGATTTGCTTGTAAGCCAAGATTAGATGTAAACATAGACAACAAAGCATTTGAATGGTTTAAGTCCTGCTGTCAGTTGAAGTGCTGTTTTGTTCTCTTAAAAAACAGTTGGATTTTTACAAAATAAATTTCCTTTGCCATCCAGTGAGCGCTATAAAGAGCACCACGCTGCCAAATTCGAGTAGCTCTGACATTCAGCCTAATCAATAATGCTGCAAGGCTAAGAAGCACCTTATAATCATCTTTTGAATTAGTCTTTTTTAATTGTTGAGATATGAAGTCTTTCTGAAGCTCTGCTGTGGGTATAGCTGGAATTTCTTGTTGTTTATAATCATGGTTGGGCTTGGACAAATTGTCTCAGAATATCTTAAGAAAAAGGATATATAGACCAGTGGATGGCCCTATATATACGTTGAAGGTGTATGAAAGAAGCACTTATAAATATGTGGTGTCAGCAAGGTGGTCACAGCAGATTTATCCCAATTACATTTTCCAGAACTGTACAGGCTCCATTGATTCTTCCTGTGTTCAAAGCAGTTGTATCAAAACATATACCAAAGACAAGAGCATCATAGTTCCATGACTGCAATTGTTCATGTACTGCCTCATCATAATTCCATGACTGCAATTGCTCATGTACTGCCTCAGCTGTTGCTTGATCAGAGCCAGCTAGATGCCAACTTCAGAACACCAAGGAGTTTAGTATAGCTTCAAATAAACAGGAAACTAGAAAAAGGTAGCCATTCTACATTCTCAGTGCTGGCCACATCAGTCAGTAGCTTTCCATCCCAATAAACAACTAATTTAGAGGGTTGATAATCCTCTTTAAATTTCTGTGAAGCTTCAGAGCAACGTTGCATGCGATGTTGGTGGACTGTACTCTTGGAAAGCACAGCAGAAGATAAAGAACATCCTGCCTCATTGATTTCAGACATCAAAATCATTGATGATTTTCTGATGCTAGTATTAGTCCGGTTCAGCACAGCTGCAACTGATGGAAATACAACACATTTTCGTTTACGTCCAACATGTTCACAGGTTTTGAATTGTGATGCAATGACTTCACCTTCTAATTCTTCTTCAATGTTGATTTTTAAACTTTCAGCATCGGGTTAAGAAATTGAGATATCATAAATGTTATCTCCACCACTACTTATAGATTTTTTAGTTTTTGATGTTGAAGCTGATTGATGATGTTGGGGGCTTACAAAAGCAGCTACACATTGATAAAATCACTCTTTACGTAGAGCAAAGCGCACCTCCTGCCCCATTGAGTATTTTGTCCAAAGGTCTGATAGAAATGGTTATTAACTTTTGAGTATCTTCAGAAACTGCCAGTCTTCTTCATTTTTAATTAGCTGTTGACTATTTGCATGACTAATATTGAACAATTCATCCATATTCTCAAACTTGTGTTGGGTTTTCTGCTCCAACGGATTATTTGTCTCATGTTTTATCTGAAGGACATGCTCTTCGTTTAGATATTTTATTTTTGGGATATGATATTTTTGTTTGATAGAGGCAGTCTTGACTTTATCCAGAAGGGCACTAGCTGGTTATACACTTGTTTAGCACTTTCCCAAATTGTGTGTTTTTGAGACAAATGATAACACATAAAATTGTGCATCACATCCCATTACATCCTGAAGGAAGATGATCACTGGATATAGTTTCAAAGAGATGTTCTATCAACCAGATGTTATCACTGCTTCAGGTTAGTTTTGATATCATTATTCTATAGTAAACCAACAGTAATTTATTTTTTTTTTTGTAATTTTTAGTTAAAAGGAGAGATAAATAGAGAAAGTGGATCACAGAGGTGTGACCTGGCTTGTGCGATTCTAAAAAAAACACTGAATATAGGAACAAACCAACACGTTGAAGTCACAGGTGTTCCAGGTGAGGGTTGCGAATTCTTGTAAATCTGCTGTCAACCAAAGTAAAATAGGGAAAATTAAGGGAGGGAAATAACCATATAACTGTAATCATCAACAAGTAGGGTTTCATGTCCGATTTTAAGTCCAGCAAATAAAGTGCCATATAAATGTAACATATATGATTGTTCTGCAACTAGTTTTATTATTATTATTATTATTATTACTATCATCATCATCATCATCACTACCTGTTCGGGTTATACGCACTTACGCTAATGTGAAATGGTAGGGTATGAATAATAGTAGGAGAGTAAATTTTATATTTATTTATTATTATGTCAATCCCGCATACCAACTTACCAACTGCTTACTAGCATGCAGGGGAAAAAAACCCCTTAAATAGCAGGCTCATAGGGACCTCTAAATTTTGATCAAATTAACTGAAATTTTACAAGTGATATTATTACATCACAAATAAACTATTTAAAGGGTGAGATCTAGCGTTTTCTCTTTTTTATATTTTAATGTCATTTTTGAGACACACTACCAGCACATTCATGCACACGCACACACACACACACACAAACACACAAACACACACACACACAAACACACACACACAAACACACACACACACAAACACACACACTTAGCAAAATAAACCTAACATTAGTCTTTTTTTTGCCCACCACATCTTACTAACTGTTCGAGTTATCCACATGTTATTCTTAGTTTAGTAAATTATTATTTACATCCAACAAATGCAGAATATAATTAAAAAAATTAGAGCCTTAATATTACTATAAAAATGTTTGCAGTTAACACTCTTGGTAACAATTATTACTATTAGTTAACAACAATTAGAAATTTTACAACAAAAATAGACATATACCCTGATTTTGGTTTGAAGAACAGTCGAGAAAATCAAAGAACATTTCTTTGCGGCCAACATTGATAACATTTTCTTATATTATTTGTGTTATTTGATAGGTATTGATAATATCTACCAATAGTAACATCTGCAGATGACGTGACTTTATGTTTGAATATATTAACATTGTTTTAGTAACTTTAGTAACTAACTTCTACTGTTCTTCCTACCAAAATTATACTATAGCTAAATCTTGTATATACAATTTTTAAGGAACAATTTACATCTTAATTAAGATTTAAAAAAATTTAAGGGTCTCTTAAAGCATGCAATGTATATTATGATAGAGTATTCACCCTCCAATATGAGGCCATTAAAATGAACATCTTTCAAAACAAGAGTTTCAATCATTCGATGTTTAATGATTATATCAATAAAGTGTGGTATCAGTTTATTTCTTTTTCAGAACTACATTTCGATTACATAAAATAATCACTAGATTAATATATTATTTACAACACTCTTAGTTAAAATGTGTGAGGTTTATTTCTTAATTGATAAAGTAAACAAATATTAAATATGTTCATTTACATAATCTTAAGTTTATAGTGAAGGAAATTGATTGAACTAATGAAAAGGGAAAAATAAACTAATAAGAGTAAATTTGATGAAGAAAGCCCACCAAGGGAAAGAGGAAAAATGTGGGAAGAATCCAATGTACAAAGGTGACATCTTCTTCCTTTCTTCTGTCTTCTATAGTATAAATAGTCACATAGACATTTAAACACAAATTGAATAATATTTCGGCACTGTTGCCTTTACAAACACAAAGAAGAGAGTACAAATAACACAAACACTGGATTACTCCATTTTGAATTCAAAGAAGAACTGTTAGAAACACATTGGCCCAGTTTCATAGTCAGATTTAGTACGCCCCAAGTGCGGCGCTATACTAAATACAAGACATCACCTACCTGAAATTGAATGGAATGGGCCAGTTTCATATGCGAAACTGGACCCATTCCATTTTGGTCTATGTAGGTGTCGTCCTGTATTTAGTATCGACTCGCACTTTATGCATGCTAAGTTTGACTATGAAACTGGCCCATTGTGCCAATTGTTTTTGGGAGTAAAGATAAATTCCTTGGCTATGGTTAGTATTTATAGAGACCTATTTAAAAATAATAATAATAATAATAATAATTTAAAAAATGCCGTGCTGAAATATTATTTTATTTGTGTTAAAATGTGTGTGTGACTACTTCTACTATAGAAGACAGAAGAAAGGAAGAAGATGTCACCTTTGTACATTGGATTCTTCCCACATTTTTCCTCTTTCCCTATATGGGCTTTCTTCATCAAATTTACTCTTATTAGTTTATTTTTCTTTTTTCTTTAGTTCTATCAATTTCCTTTACTATAAAATTATTTAGCCATTGGGCCACCTCATTTTTATACATAATCTTAAGTTTGTAATATTAATGGTAAATTGATATATTCCAAAAGATTGTTTTAATTAATTGATTAGTAACAATGACACTATAATACATCATATCTATAAACAGTTTTTTTTATCATAGTGCATTATTGAAAATTTGTCGACAAATTAATCAAGTCAAGTATTAAAATTTATTTTTGAGTTTTTAAGATGTTTATGACATAAATGCAAGGAATATATTTTATTAAATAGCTTATATTTGTAACTGAAAGGCTAGTTCTTTGTTAAATTGAATGTTATTGAATAGATTTTCTTTTAACGAATGGTCCATTGCCAAAATTCATTTTAGTTAGGTTTCTCCTGGAGTGGCTCATGTGAAAGTCCCCGAATAAAATGTATCAATAATCTTGTTTTTTTTAAACATTAAATCCCTTTTGAAGTAATTTAATTTTTTTAAACATAGTTTGAGTTGTATTTTTATTTTAACTTGTTCTTGCGTGAACATAATTTTTAATATTAATAAGATTAGCTATTTTTTGCCTATTAAAATAACTTTTACTCTGTATCCCACATTTAGAAATGATTAAATATTTTCAGAGAGCCAGATCAAAAGTGCTATACATTTATCATTAAATGTATTTTTATTGTTTGAGCCACAAAAGCTGTCTATAAATTAATGTAAGTAACCTAGATTGGCTTTAAAAAAAAGAGCTGCAATGAAATAAATTAGCAATATAGTATTATTAATTTTGTAACATGTTTTCCAGTCTTAATTTGAAACAAGAAGTTTTGTAAAAAAAATATTTTTTTTTATGATAAGACTATATAAATATCGACTTTACTTAATATAATTATGATAAAATACATATCTTATGATTGACAAACATTTTCTCAATAAACACAATAATAATTATAAGGGATGGTGTATCTCTTTTTAAGTATTGCAGCAAAGATATCTCTTGAGATAAGCAATTATTTTTTAAGTTTCTAATTAATATAAGAGCTGTGTAAAAACTACAGTAAATAATAAATGTGGATGATACTTTTAACTACAATTTCCAAGCACAATGACAATTCAAGAAAATCCACACTACAAAACTCTTTTGAAAGGAAGTTATATTTAGATAAATTTTTAAATGTAATACATAAAAACAACAGAGATACATTTTTAAACAGAAGCTACTACAAATATTTATCATGGTGTCCAGCAAACTGTATTTTAAAATTCCCTAACTTTTACAGGTTTTACAAAGCCAATTTCTGACTTTTCTTATCACTATATTACAAAACGTATTTTAATAGTATCGCAACCAGATGTAACCTAATAATAGTTTTAGACACACACACTTTCAGAAATTGTGTCAGTCTATGAAGGGGTTAAAGGCCTAAGGCAATTAAGGCAATAGGGGTAGTTTGGTATAAGTTAGATTTAAGTGAGATCATATTGATACATTTAAAGATCGCCTTGCACAAATAAAGTTTAAAATGGTTGTGAAACACATTATTTATTAGTTTCTTCTTCCTAACGTAATAGAATACTCGCACATACGCGTACCCATGACTAAACTTTGGCCAAACAAGTGCAGTAGAGGGGTAGAAAGATGATACAAAAATCACATGTTGACATTGAGATTAATATGCTCAACAGGGACAACTGTGTTAAAATAGATTTACAGTGTGTATTAACTGGAAGAAAAATGTTATTTTGGATATTGTAAATAAAAAAGGCATATTTTTTTTTGATGATTATGTGAAAATTCCATATATTTATAAAATTCCCTGACTTTTGCCCATTTTCCAAGTTGCTGGACACCCTGTTTATATCATACTTTTGTATGTTTCTGTGTATTTGTTCAAATGTTTCTAAGAAATTCTTTTAACAAATAGGGAAACAAAAGCGAAGACATATGCAGCTTATAGAGGATAGGAAGAACCTCAAAGAAACTTGTTTTTCACACCTTGCGCCTTTTCGTTAAAGCACACACTTCTAAAGGTGATCAATGATCTAGAAGTGCACTTGTATCAATATCATAAGATGGCTCTTGCTTCAATGACATCATTTTATCTAACTTATGTTTTATCTTCTGACTATGTTCATTATGATTATGTTCTGCACATGTTATCACGACTTCATTTGTCGATGTGATACACCGTGAAGGGCAACCAGTTTTTGCACGATCTGAGCAACGCCAGAAAATCTTTTTGCCTCTACTACGCTCTTTGTTATATATAAACTTGTTAATCACAAGCTGATATGTGCCACCAGCTCTACCACTGTCGATGAAGATAGGTCGACCTAAAATGATAAAGCACATAATAAAAAATACTCAAAATATGTTAAAAAAATAAAACTTGACAAATTATAACAGTATTTAAAACAAATAAAATAAAATAATACATTGAATTCTGGTTAATTGGGGCACCGGTTAATCAGGGCAGCCATTTATTTGGGTCAAAGTTTGATGAAAACAAGCATTTTGCCTGAATTTTTTCCACTTATTTGGGCCAACTTGCTGCATAATTTGGGCAGTGAAGGGGCAGCATACGAGTCATTTATTGCAAAGTCATGCTGTAGTGTGGATGTGTTGTATTTGTTCTATGTCGAGGTACTTATATTGATGATCAACTTCAACACCAATATGAAAGTTAAGATTATAAGGAAACGATAACTGAACAAACTTTGGCAAAACACTAAGATAACAAAAGACCAAGAAAATGATGACAATGATATAACTAAGTGAGTGACTAGCCAGAATGCTAGGAAATATATATTACTGAATTGATATAATATTTCACATAGGAATTCAATGAAGGCTCGCTTAATTGGGCCAAAGTGATCTAGTCTTGTTGTGTCCCAATTAACAGGAATCCATTGTATTATGTCATTTTATTTAATTAATTTTTTTATACTTCTGAATGTAAAATGATGAATAACAACAATCATTGTGGTGTACAACTCAAAGAGGTAGTAAGACGAGATGATAAAAATAACACAAAAATTGTAAACATCTAAAAAGATAATGTAACTTAAAATGCTATAGAAACATATGCATATGCAAAGAAAATCTGGAAAATAATAAAAAAATAATAATAATGAAAGTTAATTTTTATATATAGTTACTACTAAAAGTGCAATGTTTGATCAATCAGGAGGCCTACACATGGTACAAATATACTTGGCGCTAGCAAGCTATGCAAGACAATTTTATGTTTTTTAATTAACAACATAAAAGAACATTGTTAGTTATTATCTTGAGAAATTGGAGATTGAAGGATCCAAATGCTTACATCAGCTTTACAGAGCGTAACTTGCTGTTTGGCAGACTCGTTTACTTACACCATAGGACTATATCAAATGAAATGAAACAACAAACAAATAAATACATACTTTGAAAAAAAATCTAATTGGAATTTAAAAGAATTTCTTTTAGTTCAGCCAATATTATGCATCATGTAGTAATTTAAAATCAGAAACAATAATTTAATAACTCATGTATTTTATATTATATTGAATAATCCAAACATTTGATAAAAAGGTTTTATTTTATATCAAGTTTAGTTTTTTTAGTATAAGAATTACACTGTGGTGAATAGTACATGAAAAATTTATTACTTTGTAAAAGATGAGTGATATTTATCACAAATGAAAATAAAGACTAGGATAGAAGATGTGGCATGGAGATCAACATTGAGAAGTCAAAAGTGATGGGGATTTCAAAATATGAAGACCCGATGAAAATTAAAATTAGAAACCAGGAGTTGGGAAACAATGAGGAGTTCAAGTACCTTTAAGTCTGCTGACAAAGGATGCCTACTGCATCAAGGAAATTAGGTCGAGGATCGTCAAGGCTAAGGAAGTTTTCAACAAGAAGAGGTTACTGCTGACCAGCAAGTTGAGTTTTAAACTGAAGAAGAAACTGGTGAAATGCTACATTTGGAGCATCGTGCTGAATGGAGCAGAAACTTGGAATCTTAGGAAGATGGAAAAGAAATTCTTGGAGAACTTTGAAATGTGGTGCTAGAGAAGACTTGAGAAGATCAGGTGGACAGACAGGGTGAAAAATGAGGTCTTTAGAAGGATGGGTGAGAAGAGAACAATTTTGGAAGTAATTCTTCAGCACAAAACAAACTGAATCAGACACATCCTCAGGAGGAACTGTCTTCTGCACAACGCCATAGAAGGAAAGGTTAAAGGAAAGAATATCTTATGAAGAAGAAGGATTCAAATATTAGATGACTTGAAGGAAAGAAGAAAATTCTGGGAGCTGAAGGAGGAGGCAGAGGACAAGGCGCATTAGCGATTTAAGTTCACTGACAATAAAACTGAATCTGTTGTAAAACAGAACATCTAATAATAATATTATATGGAAGGCAAGCAGATTGTAAATAAAATATTTTGGTAATAGTAATTTCTCTCTAACAAATATTACAGAGGCAGTGGAAAATTACCAGACCAAGGAAATTCATGATGATTCATTTACATTAAACAGGGTCACTGCTATTTTTTTTTACTACCAAATGCCCTGTGTTTTCCAAAAAGAGTTTCCATTTTTACAGGCATGCTTGAGTTAGCATGCTTAAATCTTCAGTTCACTTTTTTATCCATCCAAATACCTAAATGTTAATGTCAGTTAATTGTCCCAAATTAACAAATTTTGCAGTAATTTTACTAGAGTTTGCAAAATTTCTCGCGTTTTCCAGGTTTTTTCTAGACATAAGAAATCCCTAGTGTTTTCCCATTTTTCCAGGTGCATGGCAAACCTGATAAAAGAGTACCCAGTTCTTAAAATACACATTTTACAAGTCACAATTCCCATTTGAACAAACTTTCATGCATTTTAAATGGACCAAATGTTTGTTCGTTGAGATAATAATTTACAAATAGCATTATAATACATGGTTAGTAGCAAAGCATGGCATGGTCATTGGACAGTCTTTCCTTGTAATTACAATTTCCAAAAACTCTGTGTTTTTACTAGAGAGGGAGACGCTCGAATCCCATGGTATTTGAGAAAGTCGAGATTTGTACTGCTGATGAGGGTTAACATGGAAATGTTATGATTATGCAGTGGCAAAACAGCATGTACGCATGCGCGGGCTAGTTCAAGGACAAGCCAACAGTATCAGTAACATAAGGGAGTAGTGAACAGCCGTGTGGTCCTGTCTTTTTTTAAAAACATTTTTATTCTATGAAAAATGGATAACAAACAAATTGATCCCCAACTTTCCACCCGACAGTGTTCTAGTTATTGACAATGCACCCTATCATAAAGTTCAATTGGACCCCCCACGGACATCTTTGCGTAATATAGTCATAATGAATTGGCTTAGACAACACAATATTCCCTTCAGTAATACTATGCTCAGACCCGAACTATATTCACTATTTGACTGCATAAACCACTATATATTTAAGACATATATGATAGATATACTGCTAGCAAAGTATGGACAATCTCTTCTGTGTCCACCCCCATACCATTTCGATCTCAACCCCAAAGAATTAATATGGGCACTAGTAAAGGACTATATTTTTAAAAAGAATGTTACATTCAATGTAAACACCATTATGAGCCTAGCAGAGGAAGAATTTAACTCTATATAACGAAAGGTGAATGGTTAGCACTCCATGCATATGCACAAAGAATACTTGAAACCAGAGCAAAGAATTGATGAGATATCCAGTATTACAATCAATCATCTTGGAGGAGGATTCGTCGGACGACAGCTTCAGCGAAAACACTTTGGGTTATGATGGTGATAATATGAGTGGCGTGGAAGTTTTTAAAGATATATAAGGTAAGTAGTACATGTTTGTGTCTTTGAGGAGGATGGCTCATACCTAAGAGAAAGAAACATTCTTATCTACCCCCACCATATCCTTCCTTCTCGTCTCTTCAACCCCTACCTGCGTGGTCGAGTTCCATGTAAAGCCTCACCAGTAGTAAGAATCTCAAAAATGTATATTGAATACAATTGTGAAGACCTTGACTTCAAATAAGTTTTGATAAATTGGTAAAAGAAATTATATATATGTATGTAGTTGGGAGAGAAAAAAAAATTGTATCAATATTATTCATTTATTAAATAAATATTTTTCTTGGTTGTTTATGACATAACATATCATCTGACAAACAAAACAGCATTTGTCAGTGGCACCAAGCCCTAAACAGTTCTTTTTAAATTCCATTTCAAATAAATTAACTTGACTAAAATTGAATTTTTTTTAAAGATTTGAGGATAAAAAAAAATTAAAGATTTGGGTTTGAGAAATATAGGATTCGACCTGTATCTACTGATTATGTCTCATCAATTTTTCCTTTATTGAAATGTTTGTATTCAAACCAGAGAGTCTAATATACAAAAGTGTTGAACAATAATATAAATCACCTGAAAATTTAGTTGTGCGTGTGACACTAAAATATGCCAATAAACTTTGAGACTTGCCAGTGCTGTTTTAGGCAAAGTCTGTGTGTGCTTGGCTGCATACAAAACTATACCAGGAAGAAATCTAAATAACAGGAATAACTTTGAAAGTTAAAACCTACCTTGTTGTAACTTCACGCTTTCTCATAATATAAACTTATGAAGGTTCAACTGTTCTATGGGGAAGAAATAAAGAAATTCCAAATCTATAATCAAAGTTTTATTTGACATTCAAGCCCCTCAGATAAAACTTATATTTATTTCTAAATATATATGTTTGGTTAGCACAGAATACATATTAATTTAATTATATACATCTACATTGACCCAGTATGTACACTAAAACAAAGTGTGTTTACTGCTGTTACAGTCCAGACAATTCTAGTTTTCTTTTGATCTTTTGACTATGATTCATATGGTTATGTTCCGCACACATGACAGTCACTTCATTTAACAATGAAACACACCGTGATCGGCAACCAGTTTTAAAGTGCTCTGTACACCGCCAGAATGTCCTGCCACCTGTTGCATTATCTTTGGAATAAAGGCAATCATTGATAGCCAGCTGATAAGTACCTCTTTTACTCTTAATGAAGAAAGGACGACCTATAAAACAAGTACAACAGAACATGTATTATGTAAGGTACATTTTGCGATCAACTTGTATCATTTTTATGATAAACAGCGCAAACATATTCAATATGTAGATAGTATGTTAAATTTGTAATTTTGTGTACTGTACAGTAAGTTCTCCTACTAGGAGGAAGTCGAATTCCAGAAAAACTTTGGGTTATCAACACATTATTAGTTAATTAAACATTAGTTAAGGGAGCATAGATTCTGACCATACTTATGAAAAATCACTTTACATTCATATTTTCATATATTTTATATATTTTTTTACAAATTGACTACATAGTGCTGTTTATATATAAAAAAAAGTTTTTAAAATACTGAAATAATACCGTGAATATATAAAGCAGAATAAACTGTAAAGAGGGAAACCATTGTGAAGTTACGATTGAGCTGGAAACAGACCGATGAAGATTAAAGCAGGCGCAATTATAGCAATTGTGGTAGAGAAACAAAGCTCTAGCGTGGGGAATCAAAGAGATCAACACCTAAGCAAGTGCTCTACTAGGCAGCAGTTCTGGGAGAGCAGTGCGGTAGATGTGAGGAATCACATCCATTGGAAATTGTGTAATAGTCGTCTCGAGAGCACGTCAGTGAAATACCATCCCTATTTCACTGATTGCGTTGTATCCAAATCAAGTAGTAAGAACACACACTATAGGGGAACTCCCTGTATATTTAAACAATAATTATCAGTTGAAGACAAATAATTTAATCAATAGGGAATATGCACAATCAAAGTAAGAAAGTTTCACTTTGTGATACTGTTTGATGGGTATTTACACTATAGCCAAATTGCCAAAGAAAGAACTTTTGATTTGTTTAAAAAATAAATGTAGAGTAGTGTTGATTGAAAAAATGTTGAAGCTTTCAAAATTGATATAAACTGTAAGCTTTGGCAGCTAAAGAACACACATATTTCATCATAAGATCTAGTGGGGTGACAAACAATCAATTATGTCATACAATTATCTGATATATTTAAAAACAATGTTTGATTAGGGTGTGTGTGATAATAAGGGCCAGTTTCATAGTCAGATTTAGTACGCCTAAAGTGCGAGTCGATACTAAATACAGGACGACACCTACCTAGACCAAAATGGAATGGGCCAGTTTCGCATATGAAACTGGCCCATTCCATTCAATTTCAGGTAGGTGACGTCTTGTATTTAGTATAGCGCCGCACTTGAGGCGTACTAAATCTGACTATGAAACTGGCCCATAGAGTTAATAGAAGTCCCTAATACTGAGCATTGTTGAAATATTAAATGATGTTTGGATAAAACTGCATTTTTGAAAAAATAATTATTGCATGAAAAAGTAAATATGTAATAACAATGTCTTAAATTGTATGTATACCAAATCTGATCAAAATTTGTCATTTAGTTAAGAAATGTTAAATATTTTTTTATCATTAACTCCCTTTGTAGAACACACAACACAATAAATATATTACCGGCAATGTGTGTAATCCATACATTCCTTAGAATGACTAAAATATCCAGACAAAGTGTAAAAACATAATGTTTCATATATTGCCTAGGAAATGTATAATATAATGCCAGGTAAGTATTAAGCAACATGCGAAAATAGAGTTATTTTTTCCGGCTCATACCTGCCACTTCTGGCACCTGCTTGCTGATTCCCCTACAATCCTTTCAGGCTGACCAACAACCCTCCCCAGCTAACACAGGTTGATCCATAAGTGTTTAACACATCGCACACTGGCATGAAATTACATGGTGAACTCTCACGCGCCGGCCAAATTTATTATATTTTGAATTTTTGCTGTGAGAATACTTTTTGGTATATTATAATACTTTTTTTGTGTATTTATTATAGTCATTTATGATCTTTCAGGTTTTGTATGGACTTTATTTTTTATTATAGAAGAAAGGATTTTAAAAAAAATTTGAGTGATAGTTTTTGTACATAAAACTTTTTTTTTCAAATTCATTAGACAAATTTAAAAAATACATAAAAGATTTGTACACATTTTGTTACAAAAGCTAAAATAATTTATCATAATTGAATTACAAACTAAATGAAAAAAATACATTTAGTCCTAACAATAATTTGTCTTAATGTGGTAGAGAGCAAAACAACAAATTGAGGAAGTGTTTAGAAAAATAAGATGATTTAGTTATACTATGGGAAGTGCTGCCACCTAGTATTTTTTATGAACTAAGACAGTCTTAGGAAACATTTATAGAACACTATACTGCCGTCCTAAGCCAAAAAGGCATAGTAATCCTTAGGAATCACTCTACCTATTTTACTAAGCAAAATAGTCATCTCATTTAGAAAATGGCAAAAAAATTCTTATGTATTTTGTTGTATCTCAACATGTTATTGAAATCCTAAGCAAAATAGCAGAAACATGATTTCCTAAAAAAATAGTCATCTCTGAGATCTGACTTTTTGGCTTAACATTCCGGCCCACATTTTCCTTAGCATTGTCAGCCTTGGTATCGAGATACGTTTATTCTGCTTAGTAAACAGGCCCATTCTTCCCACCAATTAACAGCTGGCTGAGCTGAGATATATGATCTGTGCTGCCTGATGAGTTGTTTTGAGATTGTAAATCAATTTGCAAAGTTATAAATGGATTATTGCTGTTTTTTAATGCCATAGTTTATGTAACAAGTGGGGAAATCATACAGAAAGAGCAGAAAAGGCTAGAAAAATGTATGGTAAAAATAAAAACAAAGAAGAAGATAAAGAATGTATAATATACTGAGCAGATATGGAGAAAGTAATAATGCTGGCTAGACTTAAATGTTTAAATCAGCAATGTTCACTCAATGAATAACAGTGTACAATGAAAGCTTTGTTCCTGTAGATAGAAGAAAGGAAAAATAAAAAGAAAAAAAAAATCTGTCATTTGCAGCCATTTGGCATGAAGCTCTTTTTGGGCGGTCTAAGGATTGTCAGCAATTTCTACCATTTTTTGATATCTTAAAGAGATACTAAACACACAATGCTGTGGCTTGATAATTGTTCGGCACAAAACATAAATTAATATATTTTTCTTTTTTTTTAATCTATAACATCAACTAAAACGAAAGAGCTGCCACAAAAATTATTGTTATTTTGAGCTAGGCCATACATTTATGGTGGATGATTATTTTCATCATAGAGTCGAATTGTCACTGTAAAGAATGGGCAACAAAGTGTATGATTTTACTGAAGCTGTAAAAGTGAAGCACCTCACACTGAAGTACTTGCGATGGACCTAAATAATTTTTTTATACGGGAAGACTATTCATCTATATATAAACTGGGTCGCATTGTGCCGAAGCAGGCCTTACATGATATGGTTGAAGTAGAGTTCAACAGAGGAACTCAAAGTATAAAGTACAAAAATGACTTCAAAGTAGAGGGACATGATACAGGAGTAAACGACCACATAGAAATAAACTTCATGAATTCTAAAATTACAAAGTAAAATGTCCTACCAGAGCCTACAAAACAAAATAAGGTTAATGGAGTGTCTGATGGAAAGAATAAGAACATTCTCAAAAATCTTAGTTGGCTGATTGGAATAAATTGACTACAATTTTGGGAAATTCTTCCAGTTTCATAAGGAAAGTTAAAAAAAAACTGATGTTGGTTCTTATGGTTACAGATCAAATTGCACATTTTAAAAACTAAATTATTTTAATTTAAATAGTGAAAATTGTTTTAAATTGTTTTTTAAGTGTTATTATACAGCTTGAATTAATGCCATAACATTTTTTTTACTAACCTTACTTAGCCTAACTTTACCTAATATAACTAGATTCACAAAATTTTGAACATTTTTTTAACACTTTTTAAGTTAACTGGCATTGACCCATAAAACAGGTAATATCCATAGACAGATAACTCATATCTTATTACTTTATAACCAGATTTACTAAGCAAAATAGACACATATAATTTTTCAAATCAAATTTTAACTTTTACAAAAAAAAAGTTATAATTAGTTAAAGGAGTATAATTAGTAAAAAACATTACATAAAAACCTCAGATTGTAATTGAAAAATGGGTACGGAATGTAATTTAATAAAATTGCTCATAGCCGAGAATTTGCGTTTCTTGATATAATACTTTTTGGCTTAGGAGGGCAGTATATCTGAGCGTGTCTCGGGTCATTGCCTATGTAAACAATTAAAAAAGGACCCGAATGAAGCTCTAGTTCAGGTATGGTAACAATAAATACTTACGGGTCGGGTGTGGTGTTCAATGTGTTAAGAAAGCAACAAAAGCAGATAGTGATCGCCCAAGTGCAGTGAAAAAAAACCAACGGTTTTACACTGAATTAGCCCAAAAACAAAATGCCATTAAAAAAATAGTATTTCTCTAACAAGAAGGAGCTGCCATTACTGGTTGTTAAAAAATCCGCACTTAATGGTCGTTGAAGAGAAATAAAAGCTGTTGTATTTTATGTGTTTGATCTGCTCCATGAAACATAAGTCATTCAGGCAGGGTGTGCGAGATTGTATGATTAAGGAACTGTCTAACATGTACAAGAATATTTCTTGCTTTGATATTGAACTGGTGGATCCAGCTGTGTGAACCTTGCTAGCAAAAGCAGAAGGGCTGTAAGAAAGGAGTTGTGGTCAAGCCAATAATGTTTTCTGACTCTAAATCATGTTGTCAAGTAGATCTTATTGACTTCTGAACTGACCCTGATGGTGAGTACAAATTTATAATGGAGGATCATTAACAAAATTTGTGGTGCTTACAGCTTTAAAAACGAAAAGGGTTGAAGAGGTAGCTTACAATCTCACAGAAATTTGTATGCTCATGCTTACAATCAGATAATGGTAGAGAGTTTGACAACAATGCTGTTTTCAGCCTCAAGTATTACTGACCTAAAATTAAAATTGTATATTGGAAACCTTGCCAGAGCCAGGCGAGTGTAGAATGGGCAAAACAAGATATAGAGAATGTTCTCACAACATGGACGCAATATGAAAAAACTTCCCATTGGAGTCAAGACATACCATTTGTCCAGTTAAGGAAAAAGAGAGCCTTTCTCACTGGTATAAAAAGATCAAGTTAAGGTTGGGTTGAGTACATAGAACCTTCCTAAGGAAGGCATGCAAACCATTGAAGAAGAGGAAGTTTGAATAAGATTATTAATTCAATTGAATTAAAAAGAAATGAAGAACCACCACAGACTAGCACCGCAACTCAAGTGTCAGAATCCCTTGATGAATCTACATTATCAGTTCAATCCGCTACAGTTGAAGTGTCTTCTTCACTAATATGTTGTGTGTGTTCCAAAACCACAAGTGGGGCTCATTAGTGCCCAGTTTGTGGCCACTGTATTCATGCCATATATAGCAACTCTACTGGAAGCGATGACAAAGAATAAGGATATGTGGCACCCATTTTTTGTCCTCTTTGTATCAACAACAAGAATGCTGTTAATGGTCGACAAAATTCAAGGGATAACCTAGACTCCTAGAGCAACAGACAAAGAAAATGAAAAGTTTATATGACAAGTTTCCACCAGTTGAACAAGGCACCACGGTTCGAGTTCTTGTACCAGATGTAAATAAAAGCCGAGGAGACAATCGAAATATTTTGGCCATCATAATGGACGTTACGTATGAATGAGTCTTAAAGCAATTATAATCAAGATCAAAGTTTTCACTATGGAGGAAAAACTTAAATGCATTGGAAGGCATTCCTGCCAGCAAGGATATTTCACTAAGCTCTGATTTATTAATACTTTACCTAAAATGTTCTCGGTATTATATATAATGCCTAGGTATTCTATACATTTCCTAGGTAAAGTATGAAATACAACAGCCAAACTAATTTATTTCATACTTTGCCAAAACCACTCAGGCATTAAGAAGAAAGCCTAGGCATTTAATAGAATGCCTGGATTACATACACACAATGCCTGTAACATACAAAACAAATCAGCCCTTATATTGGTCTTGACTGTTGGTGTTGGTGGTTGTGATAAAACATGCTATAAAGGGGTGAGGAGTTATGTTGAAGATACGGTTGGTTAACTCTCCCAAGCCAGACATAAAGACATTTTGGCTTTTCTAGCTACATCTATAGCCTAAAGATAATTTCCATCTTAGAGCTTAACTAGTCATGTATAATTAACTGTACAAGTGTTAGCATATCCATCATAAACTCGGCCTTAAACTATGAAGGGAAAATGACAAATCCTAGATATCTCGGTGATAGCGAATTGATGTGCTAAGCCATGGACCCTGGGTTTGATCCCCATTTCTAGGTGTCATCTTTAAATTTACGAATATTATCCTCTTTGTTGAGCATGTCTTGAGAAACTTCAAAGGGCAAATATTGTCTTGTTTTATTTAGATATTGTTTAAGGGCCAGTTTCATAGTCAGATTTAGTACACCTCAAGTGCGGCGCTATACTAAATACAAGACGTCACCTACCTGAAATTGAATGGAATGGGCCAGTTTCATATGTGAAACTGGCCCATTTCATTTTAGTCTAGGTAGGTGTCGTCCTGTATTTAGTATCGACTCGCACTTTAGGTGTACTAAATCTGACTATGAAACTGGCCCTAAGTCTTTGACTCTGTATAGCGTCTGTAAAAACTAACATCTATGAGCTTTAATTTTGATTTGCTCACTTTTATTTTAATCTTACCTGTTTAGCGATACCTTTTCACTTGGGACTATCATGTCACAAATTATCTGACTGGCATGCCTCAGATATATCAAGCGGATCTTTTGCTTTTAATTACATATGTGAGACATTACAAAATGGATTGGCTTAGTACTGTATTTAAATAATGTTCCTGCAGAAAAGTCAGGGAATGTAGCTAAAGTCCAATTTTCACATAATAGACCTTCTATACACAAAACATACTATTTTACAGCCAAAATGTACAGTATTTTACTATACTAATAGTGTTATTTTATAGGTATTGGGGTAGATAGGTATTAATCAATTACAGTAGCAGATCACATGGCTTGACATTTGATTATGTGAAAGTAGCTCTAGTAACTTTTCTAGCTGTCATATAAGGCTCTACCTATGAAAATTGAAATGTAGGTATCTCAAGTAACAATTTAAGCTTTTGAGAGCATAGGTTTTCAAGTGAAGTGAATACGCCCAATAAACTTACAAATTTTAATTTATATGGTTAAAAAATCTTCGTATTATTCTATTGGTTGTGGTACAAGGGCTAAGTACCGTAATGTAAAGAACACAAACAAATGCGACTAAATGACCATTGTTTTACATGTGTATGTAAACAAACATTTAAATGTTTGTTTTTTATCACTGTGTCTTACTACCTTTTCAGGCTATCATTATATAATGAAAGTTACTCTAATGAGGAAGGGATGGGGGAGGAAGAATTTTAGAGGTAATCTACCCGCATTTGTATGGAAGGAGAGTGGAAAACCATCCTCAGTAGACCCAATCTGGATTCTAACATTGATCTCCCCATCTTCAGTAGATACTCCTCTCTAATTAATAACATGTGTATTAACTATAACTATAACTATAAGCGCTGGTTGTAAAAAATGTTGTGCCACTCTAGATTGTCAACTCAACAGTAGCCTTTTGATTGGATACTATTTATGATTTAGAAAATATATATATATATGGATGGTTATATTTTGTTATCTTTTAAAGTAAAATAAAACTATATTCAATTTATACTAACAATACTACTTTTATTTCTTCGATTCTAAGATATAATTTTTTCCCATCCATATGTCGCTAAAAACAGGGTGCGTGTTAGAATCGATGGCGTCTTAAAATCACAGTTCTTTTTCGACCAATGCTCTCGATGGCTCAGAAGAATCAGACTCTGAATGTGAAGCAGACACTGATGTTGATTTAAAAGGAAGAGATGAATAGCATCCCTATTGATAAATTAGGCACTATTGTTGTTTAGTAAATTTAATTCTGTGATAAAAATATTTTTTAGATACATGGGGTATTTTAGTATTTTATTTTTGTTCACAGAATCAAATTTTTTTTCTGTTGGTGTTACTGAAAAATTAAGGTTTGTTTTACAATCGATGGTGTCTTAGAATCAAAGAAATGTGGTGATAATAAGACACATACTCTGGGAAATAACAATAAGGTATTAAAAAATAATTATTTAAGCTTTCATTAACTAACTTTATTTATCTACATTTTAAGGGTCACAACTACAATTAACTTTTACATACTATTATTTTATATTTAAATCTCAAATCATTTAATTGCAATAGTAATAACATTTCTCTACTCAAAGCCTATAAGCATGCAAATACCTTTAAAATGCTTGTAGTAAGAAAATAAATCTTGCCAGTTAAAAAACTAAACTTATATTAAGTGTGTAAACGTAATATTTTTTTCTTTCAATCCATCAAACCCTGGAAGGTGGTAAGCTTGCCTTGGATGATTCCACTATGGTGTAGCTTGTGAGATAAGGCCATAGTATAAACAGTCAAGGCTGACTGCTATTGTTAAGGGTTATTGAAGTGTACAGGCACTAAATAAATAATTAAAATACATTGAATAGAATGGGACCCAAATTCGAGATCAAGTGCAAACCACAAGGGGCTAAAGATGAATTGGAAATACAATTAGATCTACTTTTACAACACTTTAACCATACAAATGAACAAGTGAACATAATAATTATTTAGGTCAAAGTTTCTCAATGTTGGGAAAACAATGTTATAAATAAAAAACATTGCTTTAGTCAAAATAAATGTGAGCAATGTGACCTTTATACAATTCTGGTAAATAAAAATATAGGGAAAGAGGCTTGGCCCAGTATTTTTACTTTCTCTCGACACCTCGGAGAGAGAGTATTGTGATTGTCAAAAAATTCGAACTCAAGATTTTTATAAATGTCAGCGTTTCATGACCCCTTGATATGAAAAAAGTGGTTTTTGTGATGTCGTCTGCCAGTTTGTCTGTACCTCAGGCTAGAGCCGAAGCTATTTTACTGATTGGACTATAACTTGATATCTGGGGTGTTCATAATGTCCCCGTGAGGGTTTTTAGAATTAGATGTTCAATCCTAAATTTAAGGGTAGTTTATTTTCTCACAATTCTCTCTAACGATTTTTATTAAATGTTATATCTGGACACTTTATTATTTTAAACAAAATGGCAACCCTCATTTTCTCATGAAAATGACTTTGAGGATACTTTACATGAGGGAAATTTTTCAATTTTCATCATTTCTCAGCAACTATTTAAGATACGAAATATCTTATCATTTTATAGTTGTTGTAATATTAGAAATACAAATCTTTTATTTGAAATTAATTTTTATGAAACCAATAGTTTCTGAGCTATAATCAAATATATACACTTTTTAATTCAGGCCTTTGAAAATAAATTTGATTCTTATGCTCTTTGGTGTACAGAGATATTTTTCTTTTCTTGATTTTTCTGTAACAGTGTTCCTAGTCCCTAGTGCCATAAATTAAGTAACAATGAATATTATTTCATTTATGATCTTTAGTGTAGTGTTTCTACATTATTGTCGTTTCACAGATCCTATGAGTTTTTAGTAAATGTCTATTTTAAGATAAAAGTGAGAGAAAGTGCGCCGTACGATTTATTTTTTATTTGTGATGTTTGACTTATTTAAAATGAATGTTATTTGAGAGTGTAATTGGATTATATAGCTCAATTTTCATAGGAAGTCTTTATGACAGCTAGGAACATTATTAGATCTACTTTCACATATTCATACGTCAAGCTATGTGACGTTTGTTCAGCTGTCACTTTTGATAGATTTTATCAAAACCTATAAAATAATAATATTAATAAAGTAAAATGAAATCAACTTTGGCTATTTAAAAAAAAAAGTGTCTTCCTATGAAAATTGGGGTGTTAGTTACAAATGGTATTTATATGCCCGTTTTTCTTTGGGTACTATCATTGTTCATGGAAAGGTTTAAAATATATGAAAGTTAAATAGTAAGAATGTGGGCACTGTCTTAAGAAATATAGCTTGGTGTTCTATTCCCTACCTATGAACCGAGAGATCAATCTTTTCAAAAGTTAGGGCCACATCTAATTTTGTAATAATTATAGACTCCATGAAATAATAGTTTAATTTTTAGCAATTAATGTCTAGTAATAATAATAATAAATTGGGACATCACAATAATTAGAAATTCTAAATTAATTAAATAGTTAAACAAATATATATTTTCAGCCTTTATAGCTAGAAATCAGAACATTACATTAGGTACTTTTATTTCAGCAATGCTCTTCACATGCTATACCCAAATAATTCACTTTAAAAGTTACACAGCAAAACAGTAAGTGCTGACAGTAAATGAAACATACTTAACCAAATACGTAATAGCTTGGACAGATATTGTTAGTTGGTTTACTCAAGCATCTGAGCATGTAACATAATAAGTGTGAGCCAACTTTGTAAAATTGATATTGATGGTATTAATTACTGTTGAAATTCTATGAATAAATAAAATCACACTATACTACACTACAATAAAAAAAAATTCATGGCGTGAGCCATCATTGATTGAACTATATCATCAGAGTGGCCATCACTGTTAGCGATGATAGTGGCATTAATCTTAGTTTTCTAGATTGGAGCTGCTACTTATTTTTCACGTAGGTCCTCATTTGTCCTCACGAGGCTTAGTTTGACCTGGTTCCAATCCCATTGCTTCAAAGAAAAATTCTGGAAGCAAATGGCAACGTGGATGTATGTTCCTAAATTAGGAAAAAGCTTACACTGGTCTGAGTCCTTATTCACATCTATAATTAAGAGGAAATTTATACAATAGTTAAAATATTATTAGATATCAATATAAACTAATTATATCAGTATAAACCCTTTGAAAAATATTGGAAAAATGAACATTTACAAAAATGTGATATTAACCCATCTTTAATCTTTTGTATGACTGATAGATAGGGGTCTGCGAAGCCTCAATAACATCAATATCAATACACATTTTATATTATTCGATAAGAAAACAAATGAAAAAAATTGATGAGGTATGAGGCCATTAAAAATCCCACAATGTGCTTAGAATATGTAAATATATTTTTATAACTATTCCTGTGAGGTAACGCAAATAGTTATTAATCATTACCATACTGACCGGAAAATAAGCCACACTTTTTCTCCCCCCTCAAAAAAAAACCTTGATAAAATCTTCGTACAGCCTATAATCGCAACCTTATATAGCACATAGCAAAAATGTGTTAACTTTAAGAGTAAAAATATATATTGACATAGTTTATAATCACAATAAATGGTGCTATTTACCACATGATAATGTTGAAAAACTTAAAAGACAGGGGTTCAAACTAATGTTTTTTTTAATATGTAATTTTTTTTCTTAGCATCATAACTTTAGCAAATTTAACTATGATTCAATAAATATTCAAAATTTGTGAATAATATTTGCTTTGATTCAAACTCAAAATAACTGTTTCGCAGGTGTATAATTACTGATTAAAATGATTGTGTTGGCATTTAAAGTGATGATAAAACTCGTCTATGTGTTTCAGTGCGAGAAAGTCAAAGATCTAATCTTCATATTTTCTAAAGCCAACTTTTCCCTTATCTTCGTACTATGATCAGGATGATTGTGAGAATCAGATGTGACGGTCACCGTGTTGTTAAATAAAACACAACGTGAACGACATTTTGTTTTCCCATACTCTGAACATCTCCAAAATACTCTGCCGTTGCTACCATTTTGTTTATTATAAATGTAATTGTTGTTAACCAGTTGGGGTGCACCACGCCAGCTTTCGATGAAGGTAGGTTGGGCGTTAACACCTAGAAACAAGTAGAAGTATGAATTAAATTAAACCTTTACTAGGGATTTACAATGTCATGCCTTAGCAAAATCCATACTTTTTAGAATCAATAACACAATAAAATACTTACTGATAGTCATCATCAGGACCCGGATTTTGATGATGTCATCTTTTTATTGGTCCGTCAAAGACAATGCTCATAAGCACATAAACTCTGTTCATGACCCCCTTGGTCGTAAAAATGTTTATTTTATAAGAATTTTTTTGGTGTTATTTTAGAATTAGTTTTGAGTATTCTTTAAAAAAAATTTGAGACTTTTTAGGTATTTTGAGTCATTTTAAGGCACTCGTATTGAATAAGTATATTTTTGATGACTATCAATCTTTTATGAATGCATACATACTGAAAAGTAAATTTTGTCAACACAGTTATTGGTGTGAAAAGATAATGTAGGCAATGAACTTTGTATCCTCTTTGCTTTGTATGGTTGGAAAATACACATTCACTAGGATGGAAAGGGTTGTTTTGGGAGAGGATGGCTATTACAAATGAAAAAAAAATTGTTGATTAATTTTATATTGAGCAATGCAAGAGTTTAGTTGTTAAAGCCTTTTCATTGCATATTTATTTCTTAGTTCCTGTTTGTAAAGAGCATGTTCACTTTATTCATAGATTTATTACAACTCTTCTTTATTTTTGTGAAAATTTAAAGTTTTTTTTTATAGAAATTTTAGGCCATTTTTTTATAATTTTTAAGTCATCAAAATTCGGGCCCTGATCATGATAGATAACATGGATGTATGGGTCCTTCAGTTCAAATTATAACCAAGGAATTTGATACACAGTATAAAATTTATTAGCTTAGTGGTTAGCAAGTGTTCATGAACTTGGTGTGTTATATTTATGTGAACATGCATAAATACAAAATGTTATGAAACTAGCAGCTAAATTAGGTATTTGTTTTACCAAAAGCACGTACAACAGTTAGGGTGGGAGTGTAGGGCAAGCGAGAAAAACGCAACAGTTTTTACAGCAAAACTTTTTTGGTTCAAAATAAATCAAATATTGCTTCAATACAAACATAGAGTTTAATTATCTACAGATGGTGACCTAAACAGCTCTTGAATATCAGTCAATGGTATCCTGGAATTTGCTGAAAACTTTTTCTTTTTATTTAAAAAGTTTGTTGTCTAATGCTGCTATGTTCATGATGGGTATTCAAGAATTGTTGATATCACAATGCGAAGAAAATGTTTTGCTAAGCAAAGTGCAAAAACACTGGTCTTTTCTTGCTTTCCCTACATCCCCACCTTAAGGGATCACAGCTGACTGGCTACTTATATTAACCAAAAATTCATGATCCCTTTAGTGCTGCGTTTCCCAGACTGTGCTACAAGTACCTCCAAGGGCAAACAAAGGATTTAAAAGTGGTACACACTGTTAAACTAAGTTTTATTAATGGTAACATATTCTTTTTGATAGTAGTAACTCTGATTTAAACAAATAAACACAGATTTTTTATGTGATTTTATGGACTTTTAAAGTCCTTTAGTTTTCTCTGTCACAACTTTGTTTAGCTTACTACTAAATATATTTATAAAAATTTGGAACCACTCTTTATACTTTACAAGCTAGGTGTTTGTTACCCCTTTTTTCATGAAGAGATTGAAGGGGTTCTTTGGTTAAACCATGGCCCCCAAGGAAAAGTGATTGGTGAAAGTTTGGGAAACACTGCATTAAATATAAAAAATATTTTGAAGAGTAGCCATCATTGAAAAAACTTTCCCTATATTTACCGTGAAGCTGAGGCAAAGGGAAATCTGTGTAATTAGTTAAAAGTATATGAACAATATAAATATATGTTATGTAGATTTGGTGTGCATACAAGCTATATACCTACTGATGGTGTTAGCAACAAAGCTATTATTTATTTGAACAAAGCCAACCTAAATATGTTCATTACTCTAACAGAGGTTGAGCAGTGACAAAACTATACCTAATATAAAATCCATGCCCGGTCTGTTTTTCTTTAGAAAGGTTTTTTTTATACTCCCCAGTGAGTAAGAATGTTGATATTCCACATGGAGTTCCCTGGAGATCCGAGAATGATGGGAAAAGCCCCAAACATGAAAAATTCTAAAAGGGGCTGAATTTGGGGCCCCAAATTGTCTCCATGCTTACTTTTGTGTTCAAAAAAATCAAGTTTATACAATCGCGCTGAAATTTAAATTTCTAGGGGTTCTAACACAGCTAAACACAAGCTTGTTGTAATGCATTTCGAAATTCCAACTGGCTGATCATAAATCAATACATAAATGGTATCAAAACTTTCAAAAATTGTTATTTCCCATTTAATTTTCAAGAAATTTTATGGTAAACAAGATTCTGTCATTGGGTTTTTTGAAATTTGAATCAAATGACCCTCAATTGATACTCAAATTGAAGAAAGGAGAAGGGAGGCATATAATTGGTAAAAAAAAACACCTCTCGCCGAGGTAGAAAGCTAAATTTTCTAGAAATATAGAGGGAACACTCTAAATAACAAAATTAGTGCTAAATATTTTATCTTTATAATCGGGGGATGGTGGAATGAAGGTGAGGGAGACGGTTTATAAATTGCCAAAACTAAAAGAATAAACTACTTATCAGTGTGGTAGAAGATTGAAATTTGCCATGTAGGTATTAGGACCAGCCTGAACAGTAATGAAGGTCTGAACATTCTACAATTTAAAAATGAAGGACAATAAAATGGAAAGAGTTTCCCTTAAGAAAAAAAACCCAAACTTTTTGGTAGTTACAGTAGAAAAATAAATATTTTACTAAATACTAAGTGTCAAACTCAAATAACCAAAAGGGAGTGAACATTTAAAATTCAAAATGGGGTTATGAGAAATGGTCTGGACTGGAAATTTACAAAACTATAATTAGCAATCATTTATCAGTGAGGTAAAAAATTTATATTTGGCATACTGGTAAGGAGACAACAACAAAAGACCTACCTTTTTAAAATTTGGAATTACAAAAGGGATCTAGAAGAAATTTACAAGAGTAGAGAAAAAAAACTCATAATATGGTATAGAATAGAAACTTTGCAAATAACTTGAAAAGTATGAAAGATTTATTTTATTTTAAAATTAAGATCTAGGTTGAAGCAAAGCTATGAATTTTAAAAATCATTCTAAATGTGGTAGAAAGATGTTAAGACGACCGCCCTAAATAAAATTTGAGGTTTCAAAATAGATTCCAAGAAATGGGGTCTCAAAAATGGGGGAAAAAAATGCTTGGTGTAAAATAAAATTGAAATTTGGAATATAAGTTAATATATCTGCCCAGATAACTGAATAATGTCTGAATAAATTGAATTTCAAATTGTAAAACAGGAAATGTAGGAGCTCTAAATTGATAACTAATGTAAAACACTATTTTCGATGTGGTTGAAAATTTAAATTAAGTAGACATGTAAAATAACCGTATCAGATAACCAAAGTCTTGAAATTTCAAAATGGGAATTTGGGAATCAAGATGGGTTAGGGGAGGGACAGTAGCTTGAAATCTCTCCAAAACTAATAGAAAATCTACCTTTCAGTACAGAAGAAAATTTCAATTTGGCAAATTAGTAAATGGATCACCCTATTGAACATAAAAGTTGAAAGGTTTGGATATTAAAAACTTGGCTAATTGAAATTGATGAAAAGTGTGTGCGGAGGGAGGTTGGGGGTAGAAGAATTTTGTAAAGGCAGATGAAAAAATCTAAAAATAAAAAACATAAATTAATGATTATCTTAAAGGGGATCCATAGCGCTGCTTTTCCATAACTTCATATTAAAGGATAAATTATCGGTATTCAGGAGCGACATAATAATTAAAATAAACCAATTCTGGTGGCATAGCTTGGTAAACCATGATGCTCTTTAAGAAACCATGATGCTACACTGTTAATTACTTACTATATGGCATTAGGAACTAAGAACACTGTTACAAAAAAATTGATAAAAGAAAAACATCCTTGTCCACCAAAGAGTATAAGAATCAAATTCATTTTCAAAGACCTGAATTAAAAAGTTTATATTTGCTTATAGCTCAGAAATATTGGTTTTATAAAAATATATTTTAAATAAAAGATGTTTATCTTTATAGTACTACAACTTTACATTGCTAAGTTATCTCATATTTAAAATAGTTGCAGAGAAATGATCAGAATTGGAAAATTTCCCCCATGTCAAAGTCATTTTCATGAGATAATGAGAACTGCCATTTAATTTATAGTAAAAAACAGTGTCTAGATATAAAATTTAAATCAAAACCGTTAGAGCGTATTTCAAGAAAATGGATTTTTTCTCTTTTTTTCCCTTCAGTAAACTACCCTTAAATTTCGGGTTGGATATCCGATTCCAAAAACCACTTGGGGGGTTCTTATGAAAACCCCAGATACAAAGTTTTAGCCCAATCGGTAAAATAGTTTTCGCTCTAGTCCAAGGTACAGACGGACGACATTGCGAAAACCACTTTTTTGGTTTCAGAGGGTCATGAAACGTCAATATTTATCGAAATCTCTAGTTCAAATTTTTTGACGATCACAAGACTCTCTCTCTGAGGTGTTGACAGAAAATAAAAATAACTAGTTCATGCAATGACCGAAGGCGCAAATTAGTCTTAAATATTTTTCTCACCAGTGAGGGAGACAAGAGGATTCATATTTGAATCCAAGATGTAAACTTCAAGAAAAACATTGCCAGCTAGGGTCGTAGTGTATGTATGTGAGAGAGAGAGTAAGAGAGAGTGAGTGTGAATAAAAGTGAGAGCAAGCAAGAGAGCGAGTAAGAGGGAGAGAACGAGAATGTGTGCAATTGTGTTGCACCAGCGTATATGTCTTTTGTAGTCATTTTCAGTTTGGTTTCTCCAACCCTTATCCAAGAGAATACTGGTGTATTTCCATATCATTCCCCTTCTTCAACCTTTATATAAGTGATTGGAAACGCATAAAGTAAGAGGATGTGCTATAAATTATGTTGATAGCAGATTAGCCAATAATGGGAGCTGTTCAAAATTATATTTCTAAAATTATTCCCTTATCTTATTTATATAGCAAAGTTTGAAAATTTGAGAAATTGTTCGGATAATTTTACTATTCGAATTGCATGATTAATAGTGGAATATTACTTAATATGCCATCAACATTTTAATTTATTGAAAAACTATACTTACACAGCATCAGCATTAAAATTTATTTTTCTTTAAAATTTGTAGAAATTATATAAACGGTTTAAACTCTGATATATATTTTAACACGGCTTCTTACTAACTGTTTGGGCTTACATGCTTATGTACTAATTATACTAATGTGCAAGGGATTAAGAAGATTGAATTTTAGAGGAAGTGTACTCATATTTGTGTGGAGGGAAATTGGAAAACTATTTAGATAGGAAAAACCACCCTTATCACACTCAACTGGGAACAAACCTCGATCTCCACATTTTTAGTGGTCTAGTTTATTGCGAGAGTAAGACCTTAGAATATGCGGCGACTGAAGTGGGTGATAATGTATTGATGACCAATTAAGAAATAGGCTATAAGGTTCGTCAAGGTTTCAGTAGATTTTGTACGTAATTTTTCTATACTCATTGCATAGGGTGTTGTTCATGAAATTGAGAGGTTTTGAAATCAGAGACAAATTATATTGGTGTTTTTATTTGACATTTTATTTTACAATTTTGTTTTTATAAAAGTCAGGTCAAGGTTAGTATATAGCAAAATATTTTGTGTAAAACATTTACAATTTTATTTCTTAATTCAGAATTGAGACTCTGTAAAATGATTTTAGAAAAGGTATTCAATTTTAACATAACTTAATGGATACATAATATCTACTCAGGGCATCATGAATATAATAATATTAGGATGACTAAGCTTTTAAGTCCATGTTGACTGAAATTAAGGTAACAAATTATAACAAATAAAAAAATAGGTTTTATACAATCTAAACCAAAGAGACATGTAAAATTTTCTTAAGCTATCCAAACAAAATCAATAGCATTATCATTTTACTTGCATTTTCTATCAACCATTATAAAGACAAAAGGTGTCTAAAATTAAAAATAGAAGACAAAGTTGTCCAACTCTATTTAAACTTACTATACAAGATAAACAAAATTGTTTCACATTTTATATATTAAAAAGCTGTCATTCTGATTAAAAATTCACTAGCAGGGCTGCCACCATTTTCTAAATACAAAATTACCTGTATTTTTCAGGTTTTCCAAACAGAATCTCCATTTTTCCAGACACTTTTTTAATAGAGTAGAAAAGAAGACTGCAATTTCACTTTTCATAAAAATTGATTGTTAAAGTCATGCCATTGGTGTTAATAACAGAAGAATTTGATTTGAGAAAGAAATATATGGAGTTGTCATGCAACCAAATGTTTTAAGGACAAAAAAAGGTGGGGTGGGGAGTGGAAGATAAACGATTTGTGATTATTTCTTCAGTTTGCTTTATTTCTAAGCAGAGACCTGCTTGTTAAAGATTGCAGTTTAATGTTAAAAAATTACTGGGTGTGTGCAATGTCCACTTTTTCATTTTGAAGCAAACTTGACTCTAACATATATGAAATATTCTCAAAGCCCAATCGAAGTTAAAATATTTTTTGTTAATTGTTTTATGATTGAAAAAATTATCATATTGTGGTTATTTTTATACACAACTTTATGCATTAAAATGACTTGAAATTGTTTTAATGCACAGTTGTTTTTAATATTTTGTTTTAATACAAGTTATCGTCACAACTTACAAGTCAATTCAGGTTTATTTCTATATGAATATTAATTTGTAGTGTATACAACAGCTCAGAATGGGATTATGTGAACGTAAATTGAGTATTTAGCTCTCAATACTTAAATTGGCAAAGATTCGTAATTGTCAAAGCCAGAATTTTTTTCAAGTTGAAGTCATCATTTGTTTGGAGGCTTCAAAAACCCTAAAAATCATAAATATTCCAGTATTTATTGTGAAAATCTCAGTCTTTTCCCCTGTTTTACAGGTGTGTGGCAACCCTGATTAGTATACAAAGGTTAACACAATACACTGTTTTTGTTTACAAATATAATTTTGATTAAAGTGTATAGCTTGAGTTTGTCTATATTATAAATTTAATGTGAGTTCTTTTTTTTAAATACTTGCTTTTTTATTATATTTCTTTCAAACTACTTCTGGAATGGTCCAAGACATGTAATTGAAACACTTGGATGTATTCCTCATAAGTTAAAATTAAGTTATAGTTTTTCAAAACAGAACTTGAATAAATAATTAAAGAAAATCTAACTTTTTTAACTGCCAGAAAGAAAAGTATCTTCCTATGCCTATTTGACTACTTATATACCTCCTAGGTTTTATACTAAAATATTGATAAAAATATTGTTTCTTAATTTCTGTATAATTTAAATTCACACCAATTAGAATATATTTACATGTTGTTATTGTATTTTTAATAACTAGCTATACATTTTATATATGTCTTAACATATAACTTAAATAACCTATAAAATTAGTATAGTTTATACTTTATTTCTTAATTTAACTGCTACTTAGCTTATTTGAATACCTAATTTGTTGAGTTTATAGCCTCAATAATACTATCTGTTACAATATTATTCATATTACATATTATAAATTGTATTTAAAAATTGAAAATACATGATTGTGATAGAACTTTTTTTTCAAAGTTTAAAAAAAAATGCTATTCTAGTTTTAATAAGCTAAACAGTTTAGGGGAATAAGTTTAGGGTGATTAGTGGAAAAGGGGGG
>CABFWB010000910.1:178121-209134 GCA_902151455.1 Timema bartmani
TAAGCCCCTGAAAATTAGCTTTTAAAAACTAAACTGTGCCCGCCGCACTACTGTTAATCTCGAATTTGCTCTACGGTGCAAAAAGGTTGGGGGAACTTCTGCCTTAGACCATTCAACCATCAAAGTTGGTATAGTTAATAATACTTATTTATCACCAGGACCCGGAAGTTGATGACATTGCACCTTTTTTCTGTAAAGTCAATCACAATGGTTACTTGTGAATAAACGCATTTTTGACACTCTGATATTGAAAAAAAGACTTTTGCTGTCCATATTTTTGCATACGTGAAGGATTATACAGTTTATTCCATTATGTGGCATTTTTTCTCTTATCAAGCATTTTATGTGTTTTTAAAATAATTACATAAACACAACAGGTAATTTTTTACTGCAAAAATAAATTAAAAATGCATTTACTAGCAGCATTTGTTTTCTTTTGTAATTAATTATCAGTACGGCCAGACATAAAACAATGAGCCTAACCTAATGTTTTCTGATGGTAAAAGTGACTCTTTAGAAAACATTGAAAAGGGTATAACACCGGGTGACATTCCATATTTCAAGTATGCTCCAATAATATCCGTTGATGTGGAGAACAATTTATTATTTATTTCTTCCTTTGCAGGATTTCCCAGCCATTATCATTAACAAACAAGAACAAATTGGATTTTAAATGTATTATTTGATTTTTAAGACCAATTTTTTCTTTCTATTTTTGAGAATATAAAAGCAAAGTTTTTAAGTGCATCTCTTATTGTTTTTAAGGGCATTTTCTTATTTTTGAAAACATCAATACACACTCTTTAATTGCATTTTTTGGGTTTTTAAGGGCATCAACTTCTGGACCCTGTCCATCACACAGCTTGATGAATGAATACATTAAATAAGTTGAAGTAACTTTTGTATTTGGTGAAAAGGTCTTTCTTATGACAGCTTTGTTTTTATTTTTAAAATTTTACAAGAATTTTGTGGCATCTACAGCAAATATCAGTGAGATAAGTGAATAACGGTTGTCTATCCTTCCACAATTCTTCCTCCTTAAATTGGAAGGAATTAAAGGAGGAAGGGTTGTGGAAGGATAGAGGAAGATGGAGGCATTTTACTAAAGTGACCTGGCCATAGGCTGGCAACAATTGATGATGATGGATGCCTAAAAATGAGCAATTTATTTGAACAAGAGGCTGAGATTATTGTGCACATTATGTTTTAACAACTACAGCTCTAACAGATTCCATGCTTTTATTAACCATTTAGTGAAGGTGAACAAATTACCGTAATAAATGCTTAGCCATGTTAGAAATTTAGGAAATGGAGAACCTTAAGAGCAGTTGGCAGTCACAACACAGACCGAGCTTAAGTTTCAGTTTTTAAGTAGAACATATGCAGTAAGGTTATAAAACATTATTCATTAATAAATATTAGAGATGGATAGGATCCTACATTTCTTGAATTCAAGTCCTAAAGTTTCTTTCGAATCTCAAATCCAGCTCAAATTGTTAAAAATGTACAATTTTAAACAAAGTGGAAATATTTCAAATTCAATTTATAAGGTTGTTTAAGGGTTGGTGCCACTGAAAAATGGTATTTTGTTTGTCATGTCTACTACTTTATAAACAACAAAGAAAACACTTTTAGTAAAATAGCTATAATACAATTTCGTCGTTCTCCCAAATAGACAAGTCTTTATAATTTCTTTTACCAATCATTTAAAACTGTTATATCTAGTCAAGGTCTTCATAAATTATGTTTGAGATACTTTTTTTTTTGTTTCACAAATCTTGAATCCTTCGAATACCATAGAGTTCGAGGATTTGAGCGGCCCATTTCTAATAAATATATTTATTTTAATATCAAACCAACATAATCATGAGGTAAAAATAATTATATATTATAACAAATTTCTTAGTTGTTTAATTCCTTTAACCACCAAAGTAGAAAGATACTTTCCGAAGGTATTTTAGATGTTGTTTCAAGTATAAAAGTGTGCTCAAGGCAATTAGATCACATGAGTTCTGAAGTCATAAAAAGTTGTGTGAAGGATAAAGTTGCCAAGTTACATATATTTTGTAAGAATTTAGTTTAGAATGTAAATTTGTGACTCCAAGAAAATAATAAAGCCATAATCATGTATACAAACGATCTTGAACAGCGGTTCCCAAATTGGGCTGTACCACCCCATGACATAGTGTTGGGATTATCTTGGGCACTAGTCATCTTGTTTGTGGGTCGAATGACCATGTCAAAAAATTTCGTGGGCGACCTTTATTACAAATAAGTTTTAAGGTCCAATTTATTTCTCTTTACAAAAATCAACAAGGAGTTGGGTGCTGTTTTTTGAGGTTTTTTTTTTCCTTCCCTTAGTTGTGGAGATTTAAATTCATGAACATTTTGTAGCTATGTTTGTGTTAATATTATGCACACACAAAGAAAAAAAAGGCGGCAGTTTGGAGCAGTTTTGGCTAAATTCAGCTACTTTATTTCATGAAAATGTTGGAGATATCGCATTGTACGTGTTGACTATGTTCTGGTTTACATATGCCTGAGAAGCGGAATTCTCAGCCATGAACAGCATCAAACAAACCTCTGCAACAAGTTGAACCAAGAGCACTTGCATGACTCACTAGGAATTAACTGTACACAGGGCTGCCTCAAGCATAATTTTGAGCCTGGGTGAACCTTTATGTACCCCCTCCTCTTTAACTTCCTATAAACTTGAAAGGAACACAATACAAGATGAAAGAATTTCTTATGTTCATGCACCCTGGGTCCAACAAGGACACAAGTCATAATAAACAGCAAAGAGAATTAGTACAATATCAAATATATCCGAGCAATGTATGAATTTTTTAAAAGATTATTATTTGCAGTTTTTTTTAAAGATTACATTGGTGGCATGGCACCCACTAGAGCCCAGCGCCTCAGGCAGTCGCCCTTATCGCTCGCCCCCTTGGGCGGGCCCTGACTGTACTAACCTTGACACCTGGCTTTCGCAAAATAGCGAGAAAAAAAAATTTAATTTTACTCATCAAATTTAAATATTTGCTTTATTCGTTAAAGTAGGTACTTTAGGCTTCTGAATTGAGACAGAGAGACAAAAAGTTCCTTCTTTGGCTCCTGAGGAACATAAGGGAGAGCTATGCAGTTCGGATCTAGCCTGAAGGCCGCTAATTGCTGACCACTTACCTAGGGAGGGCAATGATTGGGGTCCTGCCAAGATACTTTAAACCAGATATTGGGAAACTAGTATTACTTCACCAAGTGCATTAATCGTGTTGATAATTTAGTGAACAGTGAAATAGTTACTAAATACTGTTGCTAAATGACTACTAAAACACTTTGAAAAGCTGGTTTCGCTGGATAAATTCATAAATATAGTTAAATTAACTAAGCTAAAAGGTGTTATTTGGATTTATTTAAATGTGTCATTAAGTATTTTTGTTTTGCATTTTATTGTAGTATTCTGAGTAACGCTTTTAATTCTCTTCCCCAACCTCAATTATAAAAACCATATTGTGTTCGTTCACTTTTATGTTTTCTACCCTGTAACTTCTTCCAAATATGTATATTTTAATAGAATAAGGGGGAATGGAGAAGAGTTTATGGAACCAAGGGGGAAGTAACCCTAAAAAGTTTGCGAACCGGTGATCTAAAACAACCTTTATTAACTCTTATATCAGTTGTCTTAAATATGGTCACCTACTGCACACCCACATTGGCTATAAAATCAAAACCAGTTTTTGTAAGGTTACTTTGAGAGTGACATGCATTATAAATATATACTTTTTTTCTCACACAGCATCTTACTACCCATTCAGGTTATACGTTTATCTACTAATTACTTTAATGATTTTAGGGATGAAGGTTATATTTAAAGTGTGCCCGCATTTGCGTGGAGAGTGGAAAACCATTTTGGAAAAACCTCCCTTAGTACACCCAACTAAGATTTGAACCTCGCTCTCCTTGTTGGCGGCTGTCTAGTCTACTTCGAGAGCGATGCCTTAGGCCATGAGGTGACCAAAGCGGGTATTATAAATATTAATGACATTAAGTGACATAAGATAAACTTTGCATGTCCAATTTGATATAAGGCTCTAGGAGGGGTGTTTATTAAGATCAGGCTGTGTGCAGATGAAAAAATGATTACATTGACAATAAAATATAATAATAAATTACATAAATATTAGATTTAAAAAATAACCTTAACAAATTTGAGATTTTTATTTGAAATGTGAGCTTGAATTAGATTTGATAAAATATAGTACTAGGTCTATAGGCCTAGCACTATTTTTAGCATCGCTTCATACTACCCGTTTGGGTTATATGCATATGTAGTAATGTGTTAGGAATGAGGAAGGTCAGAAGTAGAGAAAGTGTACCGATGTTTGAATGGATAGTGTGTGGGGAACCATTTAGGAAAAACCCAAGCTCACTACATCCAACCAGGATTTGAACCTCAATCAACCTGTCATTAGCAATTCAGTCTATTACGAGAGGGATGCCTTAGACGATTCTACCACCGAAACGGGTAATTAACACGTTGATTTAAGCTACAGTTTATAAGTAAAACATTCTTAATTACAACTTGGGTCAAGTTTTGTTGTAACAAATATAAGAAATACATTTAGCATAAAGCCATTCAAAATCAGGATTTTGTGTGGATAAAAAAGTTTAAATAATCAGAAAATTTAAAGTGTTACAACATGTCTTTAATAACTTTCTCCCATGTCTCAAAGCAATATTATTTAAATGGGCCACCCTGTCAGTAGCATTGCTTGTATTTTTCTGATGTGGTTATCATGGTTATGTAATGCACAAGTAAAAGTTACTATATTGTTTGCTGTGGCACAACGTGAAGGGCATTTTTTTTTTCTAAACTCTGAACATCTCCAAAATATATTGTGGGTTGATTGACGAATTTTGTAATAAATGAAGCCATCAAAGACCAGTTGAATCGCACCCGCAGGGCCAGGTATGAACCACGGACCACCTACGAACAAGTATAGTTAAAATTACTCTCAGGGCAAAGATAAGAAACCTTTGAAAAAGAGAGAGTGAGAGAGAAAGTTAAAAACAAATGCTCAAGTAGACCTAATAGTACTTTGAAAAATAAATTTATACTCTATAGACATGCCATAGGAATTATACACTTGGTCTGAATGCATTGTTATTTTCTTTCTTTGTAAATTTTGAAAAGATGTAAAAAGAGCCAGAAATAATTAATTGGTTCAGAATTTTTATTACAGAAGAAATATGGTTTTATCCTATTAAGCTACATTATAACTTTGATTGATGTATTGTTAATAATTAGCCAATCCTCATTAGTAAAATGTAGCATGAAAATGTACGAATCGAAATTTTTAAGTTAACAAAATAATAACATTAATTATCTACATAGCCATTGTAACATTTTTATTAAATGATCACTGATTACATTAACATAATTAATTATAATGGATTATTTAGGCCTACCAAAGCTATTATAGTTGCTAATTACGGTGATAGCCACATCTAAACATCATATTATTTAAATTGAAAAGTGACACCTGGACACAGGAATTGAGCCCTGGACGTTTTACCACCAAGCTATACAGGAGTTGTCCTGTGCTATGGGTCATTCATCACTTATATTTTAAGGCAGAGTCTGTGATGGACGTGCAGAAAACGTAAGCTGCATATGAGCAATAAATAGATCTCAAGCTATCTGATAATGCAGCCATCTACGACCCGACCCGGGTGGGCTTTATCCACATATCACTCCGACTTAAAATATGAGTGAAGAATGAGCCTGGACACGGGACAAATCCAGGATAGCTCAGTGGTAAGAGCATTGGCGTACCAAGTCAAAGGTTTAGAGTTTGATTCCCTTGTCCATGTGGCATTTTTCAATATAAATAATAGCATTAATTTTATTAGTCAATAAATTAACAAAATAAAGAAAGATGTTTAAAAGAAATATCACTGAATAATGTATAGATGTGTTGTTTAAATTAATTGTTTCAAATAAGTTTAAGAACAATTTTACCAGGATAAAACATTTTTCTTAAGGCATATTAAGTAAATATTGGAATATGTATCAATGTATAATGGTAGCATAAAGAAAAAAACATCATTTTTTTAGCACCGCAACTTACTATCAAGGTTATTTGCATATGTTCTAATTACACTAATGTGTTATGGATGAGGAATGTTGAATTTGGAGGAAATATATCCGCATTTGTGTAGAGAGAGAATGGAAAACCATTTAGGGAAAAAAAACCACTCAGTACACAGTCGAGATTTAAACCCTGATGCACCCCCTGCCCCCTCATCAACAGTCTAGTAAACTATTGCAAGAGTGACACCTTAGACAACGTGACCACCGAAGAGCATATCATTATGTTAATAGAATGATTTCTTAGTAACAAGAACGACTAGTTAACTCTTTTAAATAGTTTAGTTTTATGGTGATTCAACATTTTAAAAATATAAGCAGTTTTTTGCATGCATTTTTGTGGGCAGAGCTATATAAAAATTATATGTTGTACCATGTATTTGGCGTATTAGAAAGAAGTGATTTTTAAAAAGTTTATAAAAATGTACACTCCGTTTACTCTGAATGGTAGCAGTCTTACTTGCCTTGATGGATTACATTATGGCCCTTTATTATAAGCTAGGTCATGATGGAATAATGTAAGGTAAGCGTTCTACCTTTCAAGGTAAATGAAGGGTACATTACATGTATATTACCATAGTAAATTATTATCAAGTATTACCATAGTAAATTATTATCAAGTAATATGGTGTAGAGTAATAATAATGGTGGGTGGTAAGTTTTTTATATGATGAACTACAATTTAAAAAGTAGGTGGAGTCAAATACAAACTTTTTTTTTTTTCATTTGTGCACTTTCTGAACAACACAAATTAATTTAATAATATTTTCAGGGTTGCCACTGTTTTCTTAGTAACAAATTTCCTGTTTTCCAACTTTTCCATAAGGAAATACAGTAAAGTCTTGTAAACTCGACCTAATGTGGACTGAGATGGTGTTGAGTTATTGAAATGTCGAGTTTTACGAATAAACTTGCATAAGATGCATGTTTACTAAACAAGGATGAATCACAGTACAGTATTGAATATTATAGGTACAATTGTACTGTACAATATATTGCGTGTTAATATAATGGTGTATATACATATATGTAATATACAGAAATGCAGTACAGTACTGTACATATAATATTGTATTGATTCGAATAACACAGTTACTGAATTGGAAAACTAACAAACACAGCACTTGTAAAAAACAACACAGCATGACTGTTCCACTCAAGTTCCCGAACAAACCGAGAGGTTATCCAGTTGAATGACCTTGGATTGTGATGACTGGTGCCAACAACTGTGTGTACGTGCGTGTGGTGAGTTACACAGAATGTTGAGCTCTCAAATGATGAGTTTCAGAGATTCTACTGTACTATTTTTATAGAGCTATCATTGTGGTCATGCCATTGATGTTTAGAACATGATGATTTGACCATGATGAAGAAATGTATGCAGTTATTATGCAACCCGAGGAAAAAAAGAAGAGGGTAATACATGTTTTTGAATCCATGTGATTAGTTCTTCAGTTCACTTTTTCTTCCATGCAAAGGCCTGCTATTTAAAGGTGGCAGTTAAATATTCCAAATTCACAAATATTCTAATATGCATGTATATATATTTTTTAACTTCCATTTTATACCAGTTTTTTCCAGACAAAAATTTCACTTTGTTTTTACCGGACACTTGGGTTTCCAAGCATGTGGCAGCCCTGATTTTACAAATTAACTTATTTATGTAACCATAGACTCAGCTCTGGCGTTTAAATATTTACTGATTGGATAAAAAGGATGACCAATTTACAAATAGTAATATATTCGTTAGCACCAATGGTAATGAAATGAGATTGCCTATATTTCTTTCAAATTGAAGGGAAAGATGAAGTCGTGTATTTAATAAACGGTAAAATTGAGACTACTTACGCTGTGTTTCCTAATAAACGTATGGCGACTCTTGGTAAAGGGTATTAAAGGTTCAATTAGAAGAATTGTTTAGTGATGAATTTCCATTTATTTAACTATCACTCATCTACATGATTATCATTACAAACACTCCCATTGTATAGTAAAATTTTTATATGAAAAGCTTTAAATGGCCGCTAGGAAAAGTCTACTTTTACATAGTCATACATCAGGTCATGTGGTCTACAGCTGTCACTTTTGAGAGATATTATTAATAAATATAAAATAAAACCAATAATACAGTAAATTGTTATCAATGTTGGCCGCAAAACACATGTTTGTATTTTCTAAAAAATGTGTCCTATGAAAATCAAACTGTAGGCGGCTGTACGCTAATTAATTACCATATTGGCTTGATTATAGTAAGGCCTCAGCCTCACACATAATACAACCTTAATATTTAGAAAGTGTTCTACATGGAATATAAAAGGTTCTGAATATACAATAAAAACAAATCCTCTGAATTCTTGTCTTGATGCGCAGGCACTCCTATAATTTGTAATATCAAAAACGCAGCACATGTTCTTACACCAACTAATAATGACCTAATGAATTAGTGGTACAGTTACACTGAAGGGTGGAAAATCCTCCCTCTATCTCTCTGTTTTGACCATGAGTTTATTAGATGCGCTAATGTGATAGTTCCCACACTTGCGCTGGTTTCTCTATGTTTCTGACCTAGAGTTTATTATTAGATGCACACATGTGCGCTGATTCCTGCCTGCAGGACAGTACGGTTATAATATACTGCAAAATAGACCGCTGTAGGAATCTGACTTTTTTTCTGTGATAAATGTTAGACTGCGCATATAATTATGAGTACAGTTTTTGGAAGGAAATTTTAGGAGAGAATCTTGCACTATATTCGAGCCAATATGATAATGATATCTTACAACAACAATGATGTGAATATATTCTGCAGTGTCCCTGCAATATAAAATTTCTTTTCTCTACACTTGAGCGATATTGATAAACAACCCTTTCAAGAAGCAAGCAAATCAACTTTGTTAAAACATGTTTTTAATGGTTTAAAACATTTAATTATTTTGTTATGGAACCATTTGTATTTCCTCAGATAACAAACTTTTAACATTTTCATCTTTATAAAAACCTATATAAAATGTTTATTGGGTTTATTAAAATTTTACAAAGAAATATGCCAGACATTTTTTAGAAAGCAATGAAAATATTGGAGAATGTCCCTAACATTGTTTTATTTTAGAACAGAAGTTTGTTTTTAACGATATTAGTTTTACAAACATAAAAATTAAAAAGAATTCAAAACACACGTGAACATCTTTACTTAAATAATTTGAGATATTTGAGCAAAAATTAATAAAAGTTAACCTAAAAACAGTTTTTTTAAGTGGTTGAGAAAAGTGGATTTTAGTTGATATATTTTTAATTGTAAACAAGTAGGCATCTATTATTTGCTTTGAGCTACATTTATTTTAAGAGTTATATCAATGAACTTTCAACCATTTAAAATATTTAAAAAAGTAGCATTCTTGTTATGTAGATAATACAAACACAAATATGATGTATTTATATAATTATGATGTGTAAAATATCTTGGAAGCACGATTGAGGCAAAGAGTGGCAGTAGAGAGCATCTAAGAAGAAGAGGGTAGCAGGGGGAGTTATTCTAAAGGTGTGTAATAAACATGATATGGAGAAGAAGAACCTTGAAGTGTAGGAGTGTGCTTTAAAGGTCACACTTTGTACTCATAGTCCAATCTGTAGCAGAAACATGGACAGTAAATGTAGATGAGACCAAGAAAGTGGAGGACATGCGAATTAAGTTTGTGAGGAGCTGTCACAAGAATAAAAGGATTAGGAATGAAGTTATTCGGGAAAGAGTGGGGGTACAGGGAGTACATGAACTAGTAGAGGAAGCAAGGGTTAAATGGTATAGCCATGTAATGAGGATAGAAACGGAGAGAATACCAAAGATCACGATGAAAATGAAGTATGAAGGGAAAAGACTGCAAGGTATACCTAAAAAGAAGAGAAGAAGATAACAGAAAGTGTGCAAGTTAGAGGAGAAGAATGGAAGTAATTAAAGGAGGAAGAATAGTGGGAGGATAGTGGAAGATGGAGGCATTTTACTAAATTGACCTGGCCACAGGCTAAAAACAGTTGATTATAATGATGGTGGTAATGATAGTCATAGTCATAGTCATAGTAATAATAATAATAATAATAATAATAATAATAATAATAATAATAATAATAATAATAATAATCTAAAGCTAATAATTTGCTTAGTATTAAAAATAACTGGTAAATACTATAATGCAATTGAAATTCTTACTTATTTGATATTAACGAAAAACAAAAAATCTTGGAATTTATTATGCTAGCAGATAAATTGATTTTAAAATTCAGTTGTTTAGTTTTGAAACATAGCTTAGTTTTGTTTTTTTTTTATACTTTTTTTATTATCGATTATTTGTGTGTTCAAATTACACAGATCTGTGCTGACTTTAAAAATGGAATCAATTCAGGAAGTCACCATTCAAGATTAATTTGTCTCGTTTAATTTCCTGTATTTCAACTAACTGTCAACTCCAGCCATGCCTACCTCAACCATAATGTTGTGCCCGGGTGAACTTTCATGTTAACGCCCCCTCCTCTATTATATAGTAATTTTGGTCCAATCCAATGTCTTATGACTTAGAAAGAAAATAATTTCTAAACAAAAATTAATGGATGACTGTCGTCCACTATTTCACTTCTTTATTGATAATCAAATTTTTATATGAGCTATATACAATTTAGAATATTTAAATCAGAAAACTTTAATCTAATGTAGTTTTGAAAAATTGTTGGCGATTTCTGAAAAGATTCAAGGGGATAACATAATATTAGGATCCTTATCCTGATCAAATATGTTTCATAATTTTATTATTTCTTGAACAACAATGGCGGCAACACGGTATTCATTCAAGCGAGGCCTATTGAGCGGTAGCCCACTTTACCCGTCCCTTGATGTGGCACAGACTCCCGAGTCCCTTTCCCCTACTAAAGTGATAGCACATTTTATGAGATTTTAACAACACCTTCTTCAACAAAAAACATGTTAAATAAATTTAAGTAACTAAAAAATAACAAGCAGAGTTCAAGGTGGTAAAGAAAAGTTAATAATTTCATAGTCCTCCAACTGAAAATAAAAAATAATATTACAATGATTTTGAAAGCCCGTTAGCAAAGCCCCTTCCAAAAAGTCAAATCTGGATTTTGAGTATCTTTGATTGTAGTTCTAGGCATATGACAGTTAAGCATAATGCAAGTTGCTTGCAATATTATAAAAATTAATCAATCTTTATACCTGCATCAGTGCACACAAGAATTAAATGTCAGGTTACTAACCAAATTCAATTATCTAGTTATCAATGATGGTTCAGTACACAATACAATTTTATTATAAATATATTTTATAAAGTGTTGGCCTAGTTTTGTTGGGACCTGTCACATCTTTCAGTATTTGACAGTAAATCATTTTAAAATTCCAGCATTTACAGAGTCCTTCTAAATAATAATTTATACATATATACAGTTTAAGATTTAAAAAAAATGAAAGGCAAAACCAACTCTTGATATCATTCTCTTTAGGTCAAGTTTTTATTTCGGTTGAGAAGGGAAATGCATGAAGAATTCCACCATAGACTTGAGTCTTTGAATCTTGCTTTCTGGAGGCGGGTGAACGTGTTGGCCGCTCACCACGGTCAAGACGCTCCCCACAGTCACGCATCGCGCGCAGCACTTCAAGGTGGGGTAGTCTATACAACGCCAGAACGACTTGTCACCGGCCTGATTATTCCTCGTGTACAAGAAGCCATTGTACACCAGCTGAGTGTGGCCTCTAGCACTGGGGAGAAACTGCACAGAACCTACAAGAGAACGTTCCAATACAATCTGCTCAGCAGGACTGACATCTAGCATATGTTTCCATGGAAGTACTAGTGTACAGGGGCGGACTTAACCCTTCGGCCGCCCTAGGCTCCATATAATTTGACTTAACCTAATAATAAATGAACAGAACATGATTTGTTTTTCTTTGAAAAGCATAGAGTAATTTGATAATTTTTTTTTTTTACTGTATTGACAGTATTTCATAAATTTTTACTAAAGAATAATAATAGTGACAGAAATACACATGCACATATACTTATTAAATTACACATATAGATTTTTGACTAGCAAATGTATGAATAAGATCATTGTAGTCTTAATATTTCTACAAGTTCCGACTTAATACATCGAGAGCATTTAATCCATCCAAGATCATGTTTTTGATTGTAAATAATATTTGACTCGACGCATTCTTTAGAGCAGTTTGTGACAGGAGTACAAACACCTCTCCGAAGCGCAATATCAACAATAGGGTACACAGTTTGTAGATTGTGTTCTCTAAGCCACTCTAACAATTTTAGGGGTGTAAGAAATTTTAAACACGCACCATTCATCAACAATCAACCAAAATTTGGTGCCCCTTAAAACTTACTGTCTTATGGAGACTACTCAACTTACGTGTAAATCCGCCCCTGCTAGTGCATCATCATCATCATCATCATCAACCCAACATTAGCCAGAGAATATTACAATACAGTGTCCATTGCCTTGACCTTAAAAAATGAAGATGCAAGGTAACTCTACAATTCACCGAAAAAATTTAATTTGGTAAAAAAAAAATCCTAACACAAATAGAGAAAAAAAAGAGAACAAATAAATCATAATGTGGTGTTTTTTTGTTTTGTTTTTTACTTTAGCTGAAAGGTAGCAAGCTTACCTTGCATGTTTTCACTATGGCGTAGCTTATAAGATAGGGGTATAGTATAATTTGCCAAGGAACGGCTATGATCTTCCAGGATAAACAAAGTGTTGGCCCTACATACAAACAATATTGAGGAAATACTTCAAGGATGTTGTCCTTGTATTAGAATAGTACCTTGGATAGCTAAGAAGGAAATAGTTGGTGAGTTAATCAGTAAATAGGTTTCATTTCAAGTCCCATGTCAAAGTGCCAGTTTTAAAAATGATGGAAATTAATCTATATAAAAGTCAAAACCTATATTAAACAATAAGTTTGATGAGAGAAATACCATAATTATAGTTGAAGTACCAACCATTTATATATTATATTAATTTAAGTTCTCACAATATTCCATAAATAATTAACACCACGCAAACATGTTTAAAAAAAATTCCAGTTTTTGTCGATAAATCTGTAATTATTATAGATATAACAATTTCCAATGAAACTTAGACTGTTTAGTTTATACCAAATTTTAAGAAAAAGAGAAAAGTTATTAAATTTTAAAACGGCACAATACACGCCTTAAAGAATTATATTTTCATCATAATTTGTGTTTAATATTTTCACGTATAAAATCTTAAATACATGATGAGACACATTTCTAGCATGTACAGTAAAGTCCTGACCATCCTATCAAAATAGGACCGACAGGTAGTAAGATAACCGAAATGTCGAATAATATAGAAACAGCGGAAAGGGGGGGGNGAGATAACCAAATAAGTCTTAATATTTAAAATCTGACATCTATGGAGGGGAAGGGGGAGTTGAAAGCTTTCAAAATTTACCAGTGTGTATTTTGAACCAGCAGACATAAAGCCTTGAAGTTTAAAACGAAGGTTTTTTCGTAGAATAGGGTAAACTATTTTGAGAGCTTTCCAAATTTCTTCCCTTAAGAAGGTGGAGAGGGTCAGAAAGGTGTGGTGCTCACTGACTCACTTATCACCATATTTTCCCAACCCTTGGGCCCAGAATCTTGAATTTGCTTGGAAGGAAGGTAGTGGGATTTCCCCATATAACCAGAAAAATCTAAAATAAATTAATTTAAAAATGGATCTCCGGGAAATGAGGGGCCTAAAAAACAAACAAATTTTATATCAGGTATAAAATTAAAGTTTGGCAGACAAGTAGAGAAACAACTTCGGAGTCAAATAAATCTTTTAAAATTAGAAATTCATAAGAATGAACTGGAGAAAAAGAGGGGGAGGGGGGCCCAAATTTCAAACATAATAGTAAACCACTACTTCCCAATGTGGTAGGAAAATGAAATATGCAGACAAGTAAAAACATCACTACGAATTTATATTAAGGCCTGAAAATGCTATATTTTAAATTGGAACTTTGAGAAACAAAGGTGGGAAGATGGGGGGAGGGGGTTTGCAGAAAAAATTCTTTTAGATGTGGATAGCCATATTTGTCTTAAGATTTGAAATGTCTAGGTATATGTTTTAATGGGGGAGGTGGGCTACAATTTCCAAAACTAATAGAAACAACTACCATTATGTGGGGTAGAAAACTGAAATTTGGAAAGAAGGCATAAAGACCAAATAACCATAAAGGACTGAAGATATTAAGATTTGAAAATCGGGAGAAAAGGGGAGGAGGCAGCGTATGGTAGGTAAAATGAAAAAAAAAAAAATCTTTTAGGCAAGATATAAAATTTAAATTTCCCAGGAATGTAGAGGGGCTACTCCAATAACAAAAAAGGGTTAAATATTTAATACATAGAAAAAAGCTGTAAAAGGGTGGGTTGAGGTAGTTTAAAATCTTTCCAAAATAACTTAATTATGAAATCGTCTTTTCTTTCCAAAATAATTATGAAATTTTCTTTTCAGCATTAAAGAAAATTTAAATTTGCCAGGTTTGTAAAAGGACCACCCCAAAATGGCTAATAGAAAAAACTAATTCCTAAATATGGTAGAAAAATTTTAATTTCTTATATGCATGTGAAAAAAATCTTAAAATAAATAAATAAAAAAACTAAAGATTAATTATCCAGGTTGTCCAGCCAGACTATCTTTTAAAATTCCCTGACTTTTCCAGGTTTTCCAGAGCCCATTTCCAACTTTTTTGGCCACTATATATTATAAATATTTCATTAAGATTGTAACTTGATATAATCATATTTTTAGATACTTAATACTGCGTCTTACCACTCGTTCATTCGGGTTATACGCTTAAATACTAATTACTCTAATGGGTTAAGAATTGGAAAGGTTGAATATAGAGGAAGTGAGCCCACATTTGCATGGAGGGAGAGTGGAAAACCATTTAGGAACACACACACACCCCAAGTTCACCCGAGCAAGATTCAAACCTTGATATCCCCATCCTCGGCAGTCTAGCTCAACACAAAGCTTGCGCGTTAGCTGACTACGCCACTGAGGCGGGTCATATTTTTACACACATACATTCTGAAATTGTGTCACTCTATAAAGGGGTTAAAAGATTTGAGCCTGAAGTGTTTGTGTTATTGGGTAGTGTGATCTAAGTTAGATTTCAGTGAGAACATATTGAGCCATTAGAAGATCGCTTCATGTAATCAAATTCTCACACATGCGCATAATAATGACTAAACTTTATCTAAAGACACACGGTAGAGGGCTGGAAAGACAGTACAAAGCTTACATGTTGACTGTGAAAATTGGGATTAGTATTCTCAACTGGGCCAACTGTGTTAAGGGAGATTCATAGTGTGTGTTAATTGGAAGAGAAATGTTTTTTGACCATTGTTAATTAAAGTTACATATTATTTTAGTGAAAATGTGAACATTCCAGAAGATTGATCAAATTCCCTGACTTATCCCTGGCCAAGAAAATTTCCTTTTTTCCAGGACGCTGGACATCCTGTTATCTTAAATGAGATCCACTAGCATTGGGATGGCAAATCTAAAAATCAAAGGAAAGAGCCATGACCCTCTTTTGAAAATCATGAGTCTTTTTGTTCAATATGTTTCTGTAACAGAGTATATTTATTTATTTAAACTCTTTAGTCAACTGTGTCCAAAATATTTCCATAACAATGTATCTTAGTTTGTTTATCCTATTTTTTTATCCTGTTTTGGTAAATATTATGTTTTTAATAGTATTTGTTTGTACCCCCAGTTTGTGAACAAGGTAATATTTTGTCTTAAATATTTAATTTACTTTTATTTATTAATTTCCATGTTTTGTTTGTGATTGCCCTAGTTAACTCAAGATTCTATAGTAAGGAACTATCAAAAAGTGGGTATTAATGTAATAATATTTTTATTTATTAAAACATTTAAAATAGAGATTAGTAATGGCCTTTTTAATAAGTGTGAAAAATGTAGTTCAAAGGGTGTATTTGGGAAAACACCCCCCAAAAAAATACATTCTTGTGAAAGTAGTTATGATTCAAATATGGCATAGTCTCAAATAATGTGTCTACATAATTCTTTGGTGTTATTTCATGTTTTGGTAGCTAGATTTAATTAAATCTATTTTTTTAAATTTACTCACATCACTACCACCGCTAATTAATTATACTTCTATTGATGTAGCATTTAACCATGGTATGAGGAATAATTTGAAACAGAGAAGAAAGAATATTCGAGTTGGGATATTAGGAAAGTTCCACTACTATCAAGGGCACGAAAAAACTTCTCAATTATGTAGGATGTCAATAACCCACCTAAACTGTGCAATGGATCGGGGTTGAGGTTAGGGGACAAGTGAGGCAATTCCCCCACAAGATTCCCATTAATTTTAATAAAAACTTAAAATGTCTGAAGTACAACAATACTATAGAGCAGTGGTATTCAAACATCTTTTGTTAGTATACCATTTAGAAAATTTTTTTCTTATAAAAGTGGTGCGCCCATGTCTTTTATGTCCATTTCTCTTGTGGCTAACCCTAAATTCGGCATTGATTATTCATTATTTATCATTAAATAATAAATAAATATATATTAAAGATGACAAGCTCGAATAATGCGGTATTCGAGAGATTCAAGATTTGTATGAATCTTAAAAAAAAGACATAAAATACAATTATTAAGACCTTAACTTGATATAACAATTTTAATCAATTGGTTAAGGGAGAAAATCACAAAAAAAAAAAAGAAGACATAATTGTGTTAATATAATTAATTTAAACATAATTTACATACATGACATAATCGACATGTCAAACAAAATATCATTTGTCAGTCGCATCAAGCCCTAAACAACTTTTTTAAATTAAATTTTAAATATTTTCATATATTAGCTTTAATAAATGTTATGCCTCCCCAAAATAAATTTCCTGGTGCACCACTGGTGTGAGTGTTGTAAAGCTGTTATTGTGACAGTCATAGTTTTCCACAATACTGCTTCAACATCACAAAACCTAAGTGATATTAATCAAAATAAATTTAGACATGTTTCATGAAATTTAAGTGATTTCAGTCAACATAATTTAATATTGAAATGTTCCTCATGAAACCTAAGTGATATTAGTTATTTTTTCAAGCATTAAATTTTTTAGGTATGATTTGTAGTAGTGTAAAAAAACAGTGTCAAATTGTCTCATGTTAGAATGTGTTATATCTAGGAAATACATTTTGTTAACATGTGAGAAACAAAATCTCTCACTTTTGTTTTTAACTGTAAGAAAAAAAAAATAGCACCATGTCTTACTATCTCTTCAGGCTATGTGCATATGTACTAATAGGCTAAATAGTTAGGGTCGAGTAAAGTTGAATTTTAGAGGAAGTGTACCCACATCTGTGCAGAGGGAAAATAGAAAACCCTTTGGAAAAACTCGACAAGTACACCCGACCGATATTCAAACACCGATCTCCCCGCCATCGGCAGTCTAGTCTAACACAAGAGTGAAGCCTTAGACCTTGTAGCCACCGAAACAGGTAGTTGCAAAATTAATGGATTTTTTAGAGCCAAGTATTTAGATTATATATAAGTAATTATTGATTAAGTTCCTTAATATTACATTTTTTTCTAACATCAACAAATTCCTTGTTTGTAGCCACAATTAAAGATTTACTCTAATAATTATCTTATCATAATTTAAACATGAAACACTACAGTTGCAGAAGAATGAATGGTTTATAGGTAGGAAAAAACTTAAGGTTTAGAAACATATTTTTTATGGACAAATTTGATAACATTTTACTATATAATTATTTTATAGGTATATTTCATAAAAATTGACAGCTGCAGATCACATGACTTGACATATGAACATGTAAAAGTAGATCTAGTAACTTTTTATAGCCGTCAAGTAAGGTTCTTTTTACGAAAATTAAACTGTAGATAATGCACATAAAAGAAAATCATGTTTGGCAAGTACTTTTCGGTAATATTTCAATCTCTGTATAAATTGGTATCGACAAGATACAACTAACTTTTTTTTAATGATCTTAGAAAGTCAGTTTACATAAAAATATGTCAGATGACACGACAAAATACAACAAACAATTTTTATTAGAAAAATATTTCAGACTAGTATTTTTTTTTACAAACAAATATATCAAACTAATAACTTAAAAATATTCAAATGTTTGCTTGTTTATCATAAAAATTGTGCACTGAAAATGGATTATTTACTGTCGCCTCAAACTCTTGACTGTGATTGTGAACATTGTTAAGAGGCACCAGACATTCGTTAACAGTCTTGCACATTCCGCGGCAGCGTGAACTGTAGTACTTGACGCACCGCCACAACACTCCCGTCTTTGCCATGTGGTGATTGTTATATACGTAGCCTTCATAAAGAAGTTGCAGCTTACCCTTTCTACTTTGGATGAAGGTGTATGCACCTATAAAATTTAAAAAAATATTTTATAGATGTATACCATGATTTTTGTAATAAGTCAATTCTGTAAGGCCTTATTTTGTAACAGAATCTTACTGTATGGTAGTATTTTGGTTGGATAAAAGGCCTTTTAAAACAGATATATCTTATTATTGTTCTGGAAGGCCTTTTAGCCCACTCAAATATTCCTATTAAATAAGGTTCTGCTAAAAATAGGCCATTCAGAACGGGCTCTTTACCAAAATCGAGGTATATTGTCTACCACATTATGGCTCAATATAAATATAGTAACAAGCAGGTCTGGACATTAGATGAACCAAGATGGTTTTGTGAATGACCATTGACCTGCAAGTCCAAAGGTCCCAAGTTTGATTCTCGTTTCCATGTGGTCATTTTTCACTTGATTGAATTTGATTCTAGCATCATGATTGATTCTGTGGATCTAAATTACTCATCAGTTTATGATACATAGGACAATGAATCAAATTATTATGTTTTCTTAGTTAAAATAGTTTTCATAGTTTTTCAGTTATGAAGGAGCAGGATGGAAGTAGAATTCAAGCTTGTGAAATAAAATTTCTTAGTAATACTATAGGGGTAACAATAATGAATAAGATGAGAAATGAAAAGGTGAGAGGAATAATTAAGGAGGAGCCAATGCAGAAAAGGATTGAGACGTCATGACTAAGGTGGTACGATCATATAAGGATAATAGAGAAGATGCTGGTTATTGAAGTGGGGGTAGGAGGCCTAGAGAAAGACCAAGGAACAGGTGGCTAAAGGGTGTACAGAGGAGTCTGGAGAAGAGAGAAGACTGGGTAATGGTGCAGGAGAGGAGATGGTGGGGAGAAAGAATACTTTGGAGAGGTTTATATTGCAAACAAATCCAGCCAGTGGCTGCAAACTGTTCATGACAATTATGATCAGTTGCTAAAAATTCAACTACATTTAGACCAATGGGTCTCAAAGTTGAGGGGTGGTGGGATTACCTAAGGGGGTGCCGGAGGAGGATCTTAAGATCCTGTTAAGTGACTCTAAACAAGATAATGGAAAACTGGTATTACTTCATCAAGCTCATCCTTCCCATTAAGAATTTATTGGACAGTAAAGTAGTTAATGGATGTGGCAATGTCGGAGTATATGGAAACCAAGGGGGTGGGGGCCAGATAAAGTTTGGGAGCCACCACTGATTTAGACAAACAAATTTAGTGAATAGAAAGGTTTTTTAAAATCGAAAGAATGTGTAATTACAAGTTAATAAACTCTAATTGAGCTCCCCAGAATGATGACCAGGATATTATGTTTTTTTCTTTCTTTTTATTCTCACTAGGTGATGCATGCTGACAATAGTTGTGTTGATAGTTGATTGTGTGATGGTTTAATCATGTTACTTACATAAAATCTGTACAAGTATGTCAGTTCACAAATTGTCGAAGAAACGGTTGAAGCCCGATATAGCAAAGTTGCCGGGAGATATACTTCACCCCAGCATCTAAAGTGCAGCATATTGTAGGATGACATGTAGTGACATTTGAAGGGACGGGAAGACAAGGAACAAAAATACAACATAATGCACTCCTATATATGAATTTTCTGCAACATAACGACACGGGCATTGAACTCAAACCTCAACACTATGTGATTGTATGATACATGTACTTAACGCTTATGGACAAGAGTAGGAGGGGAGCCGATTGGCTGCTGGATTTCAAGGACAGTGTTGCTTGCTTTGAGATATTGTTTCCTGGTGGTCGGAGATGCGAGCCTAGTGATATGTGATAGTTCAGAATCACTCTATTTACTGAATCTCTATGAGTAAGAGTTTTACTAATACAGTAATGATATTTTTTTCTTTTCAGGAGACATACTTTTCGCCGTGCTGTATCCAAATCCGGAGTATAGCGGACTGCACAATATTGAGCTTCTACTGTACTTAAAAAAATAGTTGCATTTTCTTAACCTATCAAGTGAACTTAACGCAAGACTTACAATCATCACTTTGTTTCTCAATACAACGTGTAGGATGTTATCAGACGTCAAATGAGTTTAAAATTCATTTAAGAGCTTAGCCATAAAGTACAAACACCGACTATAAAGTTGCAGGCAGTGCAAGGATATCCGAATGATTCGGGTGTTTCCATCTAATGTACGTAAATTAACTATTAAAAATTATGTTATAAGTTAATGTAAATAATGTATGGTCTTGAAGTACTCTGGCTGCGATATTCTTTCAAGCGTGTGCAACACCATTAGTGAGTTTTAATGTTTCTCCATAAAGTAAAAATGCTGATTACCAGATTGCAAGAAAGTGCATTATAATTGCCTGTGTTAATTTCAAGTTTATGAAATCTATCGCAAAAAAGAAAAATAACGTGTTATTAGAAGGTCGCGAAGAATTTTATTCAGCAATGGTGAAAAATACAACGGAACTAACTTGCTCAATGACTTGCAAATGGAAAATGTCAGCTTCTTCATCAATTTTAATTGTATGACTGATGTAGATTTCGAGAAACTTATTTGTATGATTGGACCAGTTATTTTAAAAAAAGTATACAAACTATCGAAAAGCTATTTTTGTGAAAGAGAGGCTTGCAATTACATTAAGTTTTATAGTGACTGGTAACTTTTATACCACTTTCAAAGTGTCCAAGCAAGCAATTTCTACAATAATTCCAGAGGTGTGTGTGAAGCTCTAATTGGAGCAATGCAGGATTTTGTAAAGGTAAGTAATAAATAATACCTTCTCTTTTTATATAAATTTTAATTTTCAGTAATACTTTATTTTCTTTTAATACACTTCCGATTTCCATGTAGTATACTTCTAATAATTATTGTTCATCTCTAAAAATGGATTCAAGTGAAAATTTTCATATATGATCAATGGCGATGCCAGAGGCGTTTTTATTTCCGAATAAGATGACACAGAGGAGCTAACGGAGTGTGTAACTGGAGAAGGTGGCAAAGTATTAAGAATTTGTTGATTATTGCCTCCTTGTTGGAGTATCTGTATTTCCATTTTGTCACTATTTTATATATTTTTTGTTCAGCATATGTTCTGGATATCATATGGAACTTTTCTAATTTTGCATCCATGTGCTCGCAAACAGCTAACATTCGTCTTTAGGCTGCGAGCTTGTTCTGTAACTTGCATTAAGAGATTGTAGGCATGCCTTATGTGAATACCCATCACTGTTCTTCTTCACTTTCCTGGGAATGATTTTATTTGAATTTACCTTTTTTGGAGATTTAAAAGTGTTTAGTAGTGGGTGTTTTGTATAAGTTGTCCAGTTCATCAAGTTTCAGCTTCTAGCTATCTTAGTTGTCCATGCAGGATTCTTTTGTTATGCTGATGACTTGATTCTTTGCACTGATAGTTGTTGCAGGCATAGATGTCTCTTAGTCATTGGTTTAGCTTTCACAATTTTCATCAAAAATGTCTTCTTCCGTGGTTTCCACCTCAATTTCATACAATTCAACAATGAATCATATTAATACATTTTATTATTATATATAACAATGATTTTTATTTATAGATACCTCACCCAGAGAATGGAGCTCTTATGAAGTCTGGCAGTAAATTTTTCAATTATAGATGGTTTTTTTTAGTCCTGTCCTGATGGTGGCATTGGCAAGTAATCCTTTTTATTTTTCAATGTATGTCATTGGCGTGCATATCCTAGGTGCTATTGCACCCCCGTAGCAAAAGAACAAAGTACTTAATATTTTGTAGAAACTTCCTCGATGGATAATCCAAGGGTAGTGGTTAATGTAGGCTTGAGATCAACAAACCTAGTTGTGAATACAGATTTGGATGGCATTATTGAGGAGCTTAAAAAAATGGTGCCCTTTGGCCAGCATTGTAATTTACTATGTTTGTTTTTCAAAGATTATTCCTATAAAATGAAACATTTATTATTTCTTGTTTATAATTTATTGTGTTTATTAAAAAAAATTAAACAGATCCCACCTCCCTTCGTCTTCCAGATGGCACCCTCATCAATCACACCCCGCCTATGACCTGGGATATTAAGGAAGAACTTTGGATGGGGGAGTTTTTAAAAATACTGATTTACATTCAAAAATATATAACTAAACTTTAAACCCTTACCCATATCACTGTTGACTGAGCGAAAAAGACACCATATGTATTTGTCACTGACAAAGCACTTGCTCTGATACAAAACATTATTAAACCATACCCTGGAGTAGGCCTTCGCCTGTAAAGGTCTCCCAAATGAGTTTATAATTAGATACTTTGTATATCATGAAAAGTGGTGGAAAATGCATTTTGAACTGTCTCGGCAGCATTTTATGTTTTGAGAAAACCACTACTTTTGCAACAAAAAAAAAAAAACATTTCCGTAGTACTTGCTTGGGTCTACCTGCACAATTTTTTAAGAGAAAGCAAAACTTCAAAATAACTATACCCTTCTAAAAGAGGAGCTCTTCAAAAGTCTTGGAGAAGGTAAAAGTGTAAAGGAACTTGTCTTCTTTCCTTCCTCTCAGAAAAAGGGGCCATAAAATTTCCAGTATGGTGCAGGAAGTTAGGGAACAGTTCAGTGAATAGCTTCAGAATTGGGTTCATTCTTATCGTGTAAAATTGCTAAATATTTAATTAAATTATAGTTCCTCCTGGATTTCTCAGTCCCCATTCAAGATTTTTTTAAATTCTTAATGCCTTTGCATGGTCTTTTCTAAATTGCACTAAAATGACAGCTAGTTTGTGCTCTATTTCTTCCGACCCTACATTTAGCTACCACACCAATTTGTAGCATTGACTCCTTTTTCAATATCCACTTTTTATAATTAGGATTTTTTGAATTCCATAAATTCAAATGCAAATGAACTGCTCATGCAGCTAACTTTAACCAACCACAAAAACCGAACACAAGTTGCTTGTGATCTCTAGTACACACCGAGTTTGTCAGTTGTTCGCAAACTTGGTCTATACTGGCCTTTATTAAGAAAATGTTAAAAAAAAAAATTATCTACATAATCATTTTTATGGTTTTATGACTTTGTCAGCAAATAACTTTGATAACTAACTAAATAAGAGAAAAGAAAGGGAAGAAGGGATTATATTTTTGTACACAATGATGAGGGGGGATGAATAAGGTAGGGGTTGTGGGTCATCTATCTCTTTTTCTTTGATACTGTCCGGTATTTTGGCACCCTATTATTATTTTGCACTATGCAAGGACTATGGAGCCAGAAACCCTTGTGTCGGCCTTGATTACAACATAAAAATTAAGTCAGGCCGAACAAGTGTTTCAGTTAGTCCTGACTTGAGGCCAGTTTCATAGTCAGACTTAGCATGTCTAAAGTGTGAGTCGATACTAAATACAAGATGACAACTACCTAGACCAAAATGGAATAAGCCAATTTTACATATGAAACTGGCCCATTTAATTCGAGTTTAGGTAGGTATCATCTTGTATTTAGTATAGCACCACACTTGAAGCGTACTAAATCTGACTATGAAACTGGCCCTATGAAGTTAAACTAGTATTTTTTACAAGTCTTAAAACTATTAAAAAAAACTCTACAATTCATCCAACAATTTTATTTTTTATTTACACTTAAACAATATTGATAAGTATACATTCCAAAATGTATTATTTATACTGTATAAGAAATACATTTTCCAGGAAACATAGCTTATGATTTTGTATAGCTACTATGTTTTGGATTAGAGTAAAGTTTATAAAATTAGGCTGTATTATATAAAATGACTACGCACTAGATCAATACATATATAATACTTAATAAAGATACAATTTAATGCAGCCTAAAAATTCAAATGTGCTGAATATTATGTCCGCTTAAAATAAAGTAGGATTTTTTCATATTCTGTTAAGTTAATTTAAATATGTTTCATGTTAATTAACCCTTTTAGTGCCACGAGCCGATTTGATCGGCTCCTACTACTATCACTAAAAGTGCCACGATCTGATCTGATCGGCTCCGCCTAATACCGTTAAAAGTGCCAGAGCCGATGAGTGTCATATATCACTGGAAAGAGAGCACTTCCATCTATTATTTTATTTAAGGTTGGTAACAAAAATCAACCGTAAATAGTTGTTATTGGAACTAGGTGTTTAGTACATTTACAATGGCAGACAGCCACGTACTCAATGTGATAAGTGCAATGCTGGTTTACGTATGAGCTGCTTGGAAAAACATAAGTATGGCTAACATTCCTAAAGATGTAAATGGTTTTGTAAACAGTTTTCAAATGTTTGAGTTAAATTGTTCTGATTTTATAAAAATATACTATGCCCTATTTAGATGTTCATGTTATGTCTTGTGAATGAAAAGATCTTAGTTTTGAAAAAATTTTTAAATCTAAAAAAAATTGAAATTAAATTTGAAATTAAGAAAGTAAATAATTTTAATTAAATTGTATTAATTTCTTATTATTAAAGAACAGTACATACAGATTAAGATTTAAAAAAATCAAAATAATCACTTAATAAATAAAGGTTTGGCGAATTTTCTTGCAAACCCTAACAAAAATGAGGAAATAGTTGTGGCATTCTTCACACACAAAACCTAAAAGGCCTCTGGCACTCTTCTCTTGCGAATTCTGGAATAGGCGTGGCACTAAAAGGGTTAATATCATATACATCTAACTTAAAATTAAAAAAAGGCAAATTCTTTAACTCGAAATAATTTAAGTCAAAGTTTTCTTTGAGTTTAAGTAAAAGGTTGGGACCAATATTTCTGTAAATTTTATATAACAGTTCTATTACTTTTGCTCGATTTTCTTAGAACTAGCCTTCTGAAGGTCCCATTTACCCAACAGAAACTTACAATATAGTCAGAAAATGGGGATGTATTAAATACTAAAATTTTCCTAATTATATTGGGAATTGTAGTTAAGGAAGTTTTACTGTATATACAGCCAAATGTTTAACCTTTCTGCTAAATGCTAAATACAAAATAGTTAAGTAATAGCTAAGTATAAAATAGTTAATACGTTTATAGCCTTTTATTACCATAGAGTTATAAATAGTGAATCAAATTACATGTTAATGTTAATATGTAAATTATTAAATTTGAGTTACTAAACAAAAATATAAGCAAGACAAATTATAAGTGTGTTTAGTGTTTTACTTTTTATGCCACTCAGCTACATTTATGAAAAGAAAAAAACATTATGGTTTTTCATTATCAATTTTATCATAACCCAAACAATAATTGAGCTTATAGCCAAGCAAACAAAAGCCATTTTTATCATAATACATGCAGCAGAGTTTTTCATGTTTTTGGTGGTTTAATGATCCATTGGAAACCCAATAAATTCTTTTCATGAATTTTCTGGTCCTCGGTTGAGTGATTATGTTCAGGAACGATATTAAAAATTTTGTTGTGTTCAGTGTAGCAACGTGCTCGACACTGACATTTGCAGTATCGTGAACACCTCCAAAATATCTTACTGTCTGTCATATAATCTCTATTATAGATAAAATGGTTTACAACCAGCTGTGGTTTGCCTCGTGAGCTTGGAATAAACTGCAAAGTACCTAAAACAGTAAGTGAATGACCAGTAAGAAATGATGAGGTACTTGATAGCAAACATATATAAACACACTGACGTATTCTGATAGTTAAATATAGCGTATTTGATTATTTTGTGATACAGTGTGTGCAATAATGTAATCTAAGTATAGGTTGAAACTCTAATCCAGCAATCTGCCGTCATTAGTTTGAGGGGTGGCCACCAGGACTGTGTTATTAGTAGTAAAAAGGCGCCAAAACTATTTACATCTGCAGCCGAGTGTCTTGGTTATACATTTTTGTTTTCACTTGTATTTTGGCTGCATTTTTGCTCTTATGTCTTCCAAGGGACCAAGAGTTGTAAAAGGGGGTGCATTAGTTTCTGTTTTAAGCTTTAGGGCCAGTTTCATAGTCAGATTTAGTACGCCTCAAGTGCGGCGCTATACTAAATACAAGACGTCACCTACCTGAAATTGAATGGAATGGGCCAATTTCATATGCGAAACTGGCCCATTCCATTTTGGTCTAGGTAGGTGTCGTCCTGTATTTAGTATCGACTCGCACTTTAGGAATGCTAAGTTTGACTATGAAACTGGCCCTAAGTTATGTATGACATAGCGATATGAATGTATCGTGATATAGCAAGCTAAGGGGATAGGCAATAAGGTTAAAGGGATCTTAGGAGTCCAATTCTATGGACCGGTACTTGTCAGGTCCTAACGATCCCGGATTAATGAGTTTCAACCGGTAATGTGGAAAGAAGCCAACCTCAAAGAATAGTTAGGTTAGGTTTTAACAGGAACAAATAAAACTTTCTTCAGTCCCTCACACTTTCATCTTCTGATCACTTCCACAGTAGATGGAAGTGTTAAGAGTATGTGTATATTTGTTTATATCAAGGCCTAGCCCAGTTATCCTTCCAAGTCGGCTTCTTTCCTTTCTACTTTTATTGCATTATTGTAGTGTTTGAACATTGTTTTCATATACTTCATTTTATTACTCTCTTATTAGATATAATTTGTTTTTGTCCAAAGTAGGAAGTTTAAAGCCTAACAATGAAAATAATTCGGTTGTAATCATCATAACATGACACATTAAAAAAAATTAGTGAATAAGTCGTTTGCACAAATCTAAATAATAACCAGAGATTTTGGGCTTGTGCCATATACAGCTATGTAGTAACAAGGTGTCCAGCCAAACTATATTTTTAAATTCCCCGACTTTTCCAGGTTTTCCAGAGCCAATGTATTTTTTCCCAGACCAATATATATATAAATTTTAAGTATATTACGAGCATCATTATTTTAAGATCACAGAGTAATATGGGTTTTATTTCTAGATACATATACATTCTAAAATTGTGTTCCTCAATGAAGGGGTTAAACGATATCCACTAGGAGAAATTGACTATTGTAAGTTAAAAATAGATTTCAGTAAAACATTGCCTCACCCAAGAATGGTTTAAAATAGTTGTGATACAGAGTCATTCTTAGTTCCTTCTTCTCATAATGTAATAAAATGTTTATGCATGTGCATTACGATGACTAAATTTTGGCTAAATACACGTGATATAAGGGTGGAAAGACGACACAAAAAACACTTGTTGACGTAAGAAGTGATATCAGTCTACTCAACAGGGACAATGGTGTGAAAGTGATTCCAGGTAGGTATTAACTGGAAGAAAAGTGTAATTTTGACTATTGTAAATCAAAATGAGTTTTTTTAGACAAAATGTAAAAATTCTAGAAATTTAATAAAATTCCCTGACAATTTACTGTTTTCCAGGTTGCTGGGCACCTTGAGTGAAGATAAAATCAATTGTTGAGGTTTAAAAAAAAATGATTTAACTTTAATGCCCATATTATGCCAACATTATTCTACAAAATACTGGAAAATTAAACTTTGTGGTATTCAAAATCCATCTTCATTAGCATTATTGTTATAAATAGCGAAGTCGTGTAGTTGGTGTTTAAAACATGAAGCGTTGAGCTTGATGAGTAAATATATGCAATGGTTATGCAATCCAACATTTCAGAAGAGGGGTAAGAGAAAGGGATGATAAACATGTGTTTGAGTCAGTGAGTTTAATTTTAAAGTACTATCTAAAAATTGCAGTTAAATGTTACAAATTCACAGATATTCTAGTGTTTTTATCATTTTTATGTGGGACTCCCTGTATTTTTCATGTTGCTTTCCAGAAACAAACAATTCCCAGGGTTTTTCAGAAACTAAAAACTCCCTCCTTTTTTCTCTTTCTTTCAAGGAACCAAAAATTCCCTCAATTTTTCCTGTTGCTTTCCAAAAGAAAAAAATTCCTGCGTTTGTTCTGTTGTGTTTCAGAAGCAAATACAGCCCCTGCATTTCTCCTGTTCTTTTCTAAAAGCAAAAAATTCCCTACATTTTTTCTGTTGCTTTCTAGAAGCAAAAAGTTCCCTGCATTTTTTCTGTTGATTTCCAGAAGAAAAAATTTTCCTGCGTTTTTCCTGTTGCTGTTTAGGAAAAATAAATAATGCATTTTTCCTATTGTTTTCCAGAAGCAAAGCATTCCATGCTTTTTTCCTGTCGCTTTCCAGAATCAAAAGAATCCCTGAATTTTTCCTGTTGCTTTCCAGAAACCAAAAATTCCCTAGGTTTTTCCTGTTGCTTTCCAACCAAACATTTCCTGCGTTTTTTCTGTTTCTTTCTAGAGACTTAAAAAAAGTCCTGTTTTTTCCTGCTACTTTCCAGGAGCCTAAAACTCCCTACATTTTGCCTGTTGCTTTTCAGAAACAAAAAACTGTGTTTCCGTGTTGCTTTCATTAAACAAAAAATTAAATTTTTCTATTGTTTTACAGACATCAAAAATTCCCTGTTTTTTCCTGTTGCTTTCCAAAAACAAAACATTCCTCGAGTTTGACGTGTTGCTTTCCAGAAACAAAAAAACTCCATGAATTTATCCCGTTGCTTTCCAGAAACAAAAAAGCTCCATGAATTTATCCTGTTACTTTTCATAAACCTGAAATTCTCTGAATCTATCGTGATGTTTTCTAGGTGCATAGCCACCCTGTTAAAGAAAGTATTAAGCACCTAAGCAAATCTATTCATTAATGCCTCCTAAAATAAACGTCAACCAAACAAAAACCATTCAGAAATATATATATATAAAATTTAAGGATGAGCTTGCAGCCCTTTTCAAATACACAAAATACACCAAGCCTTACATTAAAATATTGTTTGTAAATCCACCTTTGAAAAAAATCAAATAATGTTTAGTGGCTTTATTAAGCTTTGAAGCTTTTAACACATGAGAAACCAAACACACATCTAGAAATATATTAAAACTCTATCAACCACATGTTAGTTGCTTATCTGGTTAATTACTAAGCCCCAACATTTGGAATAAGTCGCTGTAGTTATGTTTGAAGGCCTGCAATGTCTTGATGCACAAGGGTATATTTGTAAGAAAAGAAAAATACAATTTTCAGTCAATTTATTATGGCATTTTCTAAACTAGAACCAAAATATCGCCAAAATTGATTGTAAAATTCCAGTGAAAATAGATGATTAAAGAACATTTGTTGTGTACACGATTACAGGACATTATTTTACAATTGTAACAAACTGTGTTTCCAGTCCTTAAGAAATGTTAGGGATAATTTATATTCATTGAAAGACATGCGTTTGCCATATCTTCTGGTTGTGTTAGTAAGTCCGCCTCCTCCTGTGTTACTTGCTGTCCTAATCTGCATGCCTTTTGGAACGCCATTTCATATTTAATTTTTTTTCCGCATGACTCATGATTGTGTTCGTTACAAGTGACAACACAATTTAAGGCCTTTAATATGATTCTAGCTCGACAACCATGCTGGTAACGAACACATCTCCAATACACTACACTATCATTTTGATTGTACTGATTATAAATAAAATGTTTGTAAATAAGCTGTTGTTTGCCTCTTCTACTCACAAGGAACTGAAGCGGACCTGCAAGAAAAAAGAGACTTTATACTAACTAGCAATTTTTTAAAATTAATTATGCTAAGGTGCATTTATTAGTAAATTTGTTTTCTTCACAAAACTTGTGTGAAAATGCCTATTTGGAAATATACGTTAAAAAAATAAAATTAGGGTTTGTGAGAGTTTTCGAAAAATTCCAGTTCCTCGCAGAGTTTTAGTATTTGTTCGAACTTGACTCAAAGTTTTTTTTATTACAAAACTAAAAAAAAGTACTCAAAATTCTCGATTTTATCTAGAAAATTATGAGTTTAAGTAATATAATTCAATTTTAAGACAATGTTTTACAGCAAAATGACTCTTTTAATATCTCCGTCAGTTTTATTTAAAAAAAATAGAACCTTTAAAACTAAATTATATTTAAGAATCTGAATTTTGGTGATAACATTTTTTTTTCACAAAAAAAAGTGTCATTCTTAAACATTTTCTGTTTGTGCTTATGGTCCATGCATGGATCTATAATAAAAACAAATCTTGTTATATTTTTATCACAAATATTGCTATATCTTATTCAAACTTGAAAAAATAGCTCTATGTTTTCATTCAAACTCAACTCTTAAGTGAGAGATGACTATTTGCACACATCTAGTAAATAATAAATGCAACAACCTGCTGTACAATAGAGGGGGGAGTTACCAAATAAGTATAATAATAACAAACATTTAATTGTTCGACAAAGTTAAAAAGCATATAACCCGAAGGGATGGGGAAAAAAAGAGTTAATCTATGGTTATTTTGTTTAAGTTAACAAAAGAAAGTTACCAAAAGTTAAGCTATGTACACATTAGACGATTATCGGCCGACGCGAGGCGCTTGACAAATTTCTCGATCAAGTCAGGCCGCCGACTTTTCCAATACAAAAGTCTCCACCGATTGTGTCTGTCCATATA
>CABFWB010000911.1:0-29507 GCA_902151455.1 Timema bartmani
CCTCATTACACCCTATTCCTATCTTGTGCTAGTTCTATCCAGTCAACCTCATTACACTCTATGGAGATATTTGAATCACCCCGTATAACCCAAACAAGTTCGTGGTTTGAGTCCCACACGTGTATTTAAAGTTTGGTCCTTGACCTTCTTGCAACTGTGTCTGAGACTTGTTGGCTTCCTCCACAGACGAGGAGTCTTCAGACAAGACGATGCTTGACTTGTCGAGAATCCTCCAGACCCCCTCAACTCCCCATCTGGACGAGTCTATCTACCACGACGCGACAGACGAGCTTCCTCGTGTGTCGACACCTATAAGGAAGACCGCCCCCTTCACCTTCGATACCCTAGAACCCAGTCCTATCAGGTACACTTCAATCGTCGGCAACAGCGTTTGTCGCTCCTGTTTCATGACTGGCAACAGACATTGGTGTGTAATTGGGTCGGGGAGACGAGTGGGGTGGGGGCGGGCTCCCTCCCTGTAGACCCTACCCTTTCAATCCGATTCAAAAATAATCAAAACTATTAAAACCTATACCTTAATTTTGTAAAGGGCCGACACCGATATTCCGCGTAACAGCATTTACTGCAGCTCCATCGTGAAGTTGTTACACGCGCGGTCTGACGTGCTAATCTCGCGTTGGACCAGACTGTGGAAGACCGTGGTTCGATCCCAGTCGGGTGCACTGAGGGTAGTTTTTCCTTAAATGGTTTTCGCCTCTCCCTCTATGCACATGCGGGTGCACTTCCTCTAAATTTAACTTTCCAAATCCCTAGCACATTAGAGTAGTTAATACACAGGAGTATAACCCAGACGGGTAGTAATACGCGGTGATAGGTGATGTTTCAAACAATGTTTATCACAAATTAAAAATTTGTTGTTTAAAACTAAATTGTTGCAGCAATTATATTGCTAAGTTTAGTATGATAACCAAGTATTCGTAAAAAAAAATACATAATTTTTCTATTAATACTAGAATATTTTAGTACACTTTGTTTATCCTACAAGCTTACCCTGCAATATTCCACTATGGTATGGATAGGGTCATGGTGTAATTCATCAAGGTATGAGTGATATCTTTCAGGGTGGACGGAGAGTACATATTTATTACTTTCATTGCGACAGTGATTTTTTGTTTAAAAACATGGCACCATTGGAATTAGAAGGTGTACCAATGCGCTCATGTTTAATTATCGCGTTCTTTTAATAGAAATAATAATCAAGTTTATAAGCCTTTAATAAAAAGAAATTCTTTAGTTTTTATTTTCACAAATATTATCCTGGTTGTCACCCAGCAGTAGTCAAACTCAAACCCTCTTAAATGTTGACATCGTAATTCCCCTTTTCAATACATTTTATTTATAATATAATTTTACCATTTTTATGACTAAATGTGTGTAAAGTTTTTTTAATTTTGCATTAATAAGAAAATTACCCGCTCCGGTGGCCACATGGTCTAAGGCTCTCCTCTTGTAGTAGACTAGACTATCGAAGATGGGGAGATCGAAGTTCTGATCTCAGTCGGGTGTACTGAGGGTGGTTTTTCCAAAATGGTTTTCCACTCTCACTCCATGGAAATTCGGGTACACATCCTATGGATAAAACCTTAATCCCTAAAACCATTAGTGTAATTAATACACAAGCGTATAACCCGAACGGGTAGTAAGACGCGGTGCTAAAAAAAATAACTAAAACACTATTACAATCATGAGAACAAAATTAACTGTAAAAAAGTGTAATTCTTGGATAAGATACTTTTGTGATAAGTTATCAATTATTTTCTCTGGTTACCCCATTTGGGGTTTTTATGATTTAAATCCTTGTCCAAACAACAGATATAGTGGTGTAAACTTGTCTGCTAAATTTAAATTGCGCGCACTTTATTCTGCGACGAAACTCGCGTTTATTGGCTTCAAAGTTTTATCGTCTGTACCAAAGAGTAGCCAAACATGTACGATACCATTTTCATAGAAAGGGTATTTTATAACATACAAACATGTTTTTCTGCGTTATTTTACTAACACTATTAATGTTGGTGTTGTCTCCATAAAAAGTGACGACTAGAGTTCTCGTGACTTGACGCATGAATATGTGAAAGTATTGTGCATCAAGCTTTCTTTCAGATGATAAGGCACTTTCTATGAAGACCAGACTGTATATCATAGACCTCGCTTGTTGCAGAAAGACGGGGTACACTAAGTCTCCAATGGGGACTGATACTTCTGTGACGTACGCAGAGTTGATGGAGCACCGGCCCGCTAACAGCAGCACTTCCGACCAGCCCAAACCAACCGAGCCCTGTCCAAAACATGAAACCAAGACTGACTCCGCAACCGCCAAAGATAAGGGTGAGTCAAAGATGAGACCAAGACACTATCTCGTATTATATTTCTTTAATTAGGATAGTACCAACAACACTACTGGCTCACCAAAGTCCCCCGACAATACATTAATTAAATATGACCGGCTTCAGTGGCCGCATGGTTTAAGGTGTCACTCTCGTGATACACCGGAATGCCGATGATGGGGAGACCAGTGTTTGAATCCGGTCGAGTGTACTGAGAGTGGTTTTTCCTAGAATAGTTTTTCACTCTCCTTCTGCACAAATGCGGGTATATTTTCTCTCAACTCAACCTTCCTCATCCCTAATTAGCATAATTAGTAGATATGCGTACAACCAAAACAGGCAGTAAGACCCGGTGCTTAGAAGAATAAAAAATATGTACAACATATTCACAGATGTAATACGTTACATTGTGCTACTTGTTAACTAATAATACATTAGGAAAGCAAAAGTGTCGGTTGTTAAATTATGTGATGTACTTTAAAATGAATACAAATATAAACTTAAAATGTGTTTCATTACGTACTGAAAGGTAGCAGTCTTACCTTGACAGACTACACTATGGCCCAATCTTGTGAGCTACGTGCTAAGTCACGGTGGAACACGGCAGGCTAAGCTAGCTTGCTATCTTTTATGGTAAATGAAGGGTAATTATGTCTGTCATTAGGACCGGTCGTTCCCGAGGAGGAAATGGTTCGGTTCTTGATGGAGTGGCACGATGAGAGGATCAATAAAATAAAAGAGGAACTCTCGAGTCTTCACAACATAGAGAAGTACTTTATTATTATGTATGAGACAAAACATGTGTTTTTGTCTCATGTCATTAATTTTTAGTAGTTTATAAGATAATTTTCCATTTCCATTTAATTACGAGATTATGATACGATAGACAATTTAAATAGCATTTTAAAAGTGCATACAATTTATTTTTTAAAAAATAATAGTTTGTAAAATATATAGACCTATGTTCTGAGTCGGTACTATTCTTCAGTTTATCAAAATAGGATTAGAATTTGTTTTTAACAATGTTATCAATAACGTGCAAACGAAACAAAATGAGTTAATACACTCATAATTAATTTTTATCTGAAACAATTTTTTTTTTTAGCAACTCTCGTAATTTGGCTAGACTATGTATGCCACACAAGTACCATTAAAAGGGGGTTGTGTCAGCGATATTTATCACGGGTGTGTTTGCAGGTTCATCACCAACATTGACCCAACAGCTCGACCCAAAACTCTGGATGGACAGCCCTTCAAGAAGACGTGATGTCAAGAAAAACTATCCACTATTTCAGAAACAATAGCAGTTTTAAATTATTGTAATTATATTTTCATATTATGTTGGCGTACATAGATATTTTAATCCACCATTTCATACCAAACACCAGAATTTGTATTTTAATTTATGATAAAAAGTATTTTTGACCTTAATAAATTTCTGTTAAGAACATTTTAGACTTCCCATGTGTTCATCTATTATTTGTAGTATTTGGATATATTCTAAAATGTTTTTTATCCATTAATGATATATTTTTAAACTATTTTATTTATAAACATCAGAATTAACAAATTTTTGTACTACATATTTTATTTAGCATGCTTATTATTTGTCACTTTAGTGTTAGACCTAAAAGCTGCTCCAAATAAATATTATCAACTGCTCAAACTGAACTTACATCTTGTAAATAAAAGTAAATTTTGCAGAATACTGAAACCTTTTTTTAGTTTTAAGAAGACACATTGGAAAACAAATGCTCAAGTTTTCCTTCTTATGACTTTGGCCAGTCAATGAGAACATGGAATATGCTAATGATATAATAAGTGAGAAACTGGACAGGCCACTTTTCGCAAACCACCTTATAGTTATTATAGGCAATATAAATGTAAATAATCTGATTGATTTATGATGAGGCCAAAAAGAAGCTAAGAGAGGCACAGGCCAGGTACATCATGACAAAATTTGAACTACCTCCCACCAGAACAAAAGATCATAGACAGACCTCCGTAGACTGCAAATGCACAAACCTAAATGAAAAAGATATACATTTTAAAGTACTAACCACGGGATCATCTGACCAAACCGCACAGGTATGCTACATCGACCGAACAACCAAAAGTAATACAGCACCCACCTCAAAGAGAAGAGGCTTCAATTAGCATACAACTGAACACCTGAAAGCTCAAGACTGGAATAAGGTAGCACATAAGAATAGTGTCAACGCTGACTTTGATGCTTTTAATGGGATTTTCTAACGTGCACTAAACACTGCCTGTTCATACTCAACAATAAAACCAAATATAAATCCTGCTATGAATCCATGGGACACAGAAAGTGAAACACCCAGAAAGACCTAAGTAAAAGCCCTAAACAGATTCACAAGTCGACTAGAGGACAAAAGAGAGACAATAGCCTGAAAAACAGCATATTATCTTAAACTTAAAACACTCTGAAGACAATAAACTACAAAGCATATAGAGGAGGTGGACAGCAAGTCCTAAGTCCTCTGGGAGCTAATAAACCACGAAAGAAAAGGTAGAACCCCAAAACCCTACACATCAGAATCTTAGTGATGTGGTAGAAACCACTACAGGTCCAAACAATATCGCAGATTATCTAAACAACTTCTTCATTGCGACAGCTGAGAAAACCCTGATGAAAGTTAGGCTCGAAGAGTCCCAACTCCCCACAGAGCCTGGCCAAGATATCCTAACGGAAATATTACGACTCTACAAGGCAAACCATATCGAAGTCATTAAAGTCATAGACTCACTGAAACCCAACACATCTAATGGAGAAGATGACATCTCATCAGATATAGTCAAGAGGTGTTGTAAATCAGAAATCATCTCGCCCCTGTTAAAAAGTCCTTTGCCTGGGGCACCTTAAATGGGCTGATACTTGCTAAGGTATATTTGAAATATAAAAGTGGAGTAGTCACTGAGGTCAGCCAGGAGCTACTACCCCATTTCACTAGTCCTTACTTTCTCTAAGAACATGGAAACAGTCGCTCTAAAAAGACAATTGCATCACCTGAAACAAAACTACCTACTCACGACAAGTCGACATAGATTCCTGAAAGGCAGATTGACTACAATATCAATAGTGCAGATAGTCGAAACCATCATAGACAAACTGGAGGAATGATGCATAGCCACAGATATACTTCTTGATTTTAGCAAGGCTTTTGACTGCCTGAGACACAACTTAATAATTGATCAACTTTAAGCACTGGGAGTGAATGGAAAAGAGGCAAAATTGTTCTGAGTGACAGAAAACAAATAGTTAAACTCACGTTAATAGCCACCAAAAAAAAATCACAGGCATTACCAGTAAGAAGTGGAGTACCACAAGGATCAGTACTTGAACCTGTCCTCCATACACTTCTGACAAGCAATTTCCCAGAATTCTTACATAATTTTTTGAGAGGCTGTAATGTATGCTGATGATACAGCAGTTATTCTTGCTAACAAAAATAAATTACTAGATGTCGACATGTCACTTCTGACATGGCAAAGCAATATTGAAAAATTGTCTTGACAGCCTGCCAGAACTCAATGCAGCAAACTTGACAAAATACTTGGGCATAAATTTGTACAAGACATTAGTATGGAAGCTTCACATGGATAAATAATGTCCAAAACTTAGTACCGGCATATATTTGGTTAGAAGAATTAAGCAAATGAGTAATGCGCAGGTGGTTAAAATAGCTCACTACTCACTATTCGAGTCCCATTTGAGATACAGACTGGTCGCCTGGGGCGGGACAGCAGTCAAAAACTTCCAAAGAGTGCTAGCAGCGCAAAAAAAAATTAATCAGAGCCGTCACTGGATTAAGATACCGGGATAGCTGCAGGACCACGCACAGAGAGCTGAATATCTTAATATGAATGGCACTATACGTCCTAGAAACAATATTACATTTAGTATCCACTGGAAAAACCAGGCATGCAGACCTGGGCCCCTAGTTTTGAAACCTGCGGGTAGACTCGCTACCGAATGAACTCGCCAGTTGCTGTGTGTGTGATTTTAATAGTTGTTAAAACTTTTTAAAAAAGTGATTTGTGTTTGAAATGTTAGTGACAAAGTAGTACTAGGCTTAATTATTTTAATTAAGATATCCAAAAAAGTTAGTAGCTGTCGGTATGCTAAATTTGTTGAGCACTATCTTCTTTATGAAACAACATAAATTATCGTTTAATTACGGTAATAAATAAAGACTTACTTTAATATCTGAAGGAATCGCTTACTCTTGGCAATCTTGGTCCAATTATAGCAACTAGTTGGTGAACCAACTCTTTATTTAGCCTAAATAGTTTAATAAATTTATTATCTGGTAGAATCCATGGATTCTCTCTTACGTTAAAAATTATTTGACGTGGAATTTCATCTATTCTTTCATCCTCAAATATTTGCATCCTAAGAAACAGAGGTGCGTCCATTTTGTTTTCAGTCTATTCGCATGAGAAATTGTAATTTCGCACGCTTCCATGCTGGCGAGTAAAATCCACTCGCAAGTCGATAGTGTGATGTCAGGTCTCGCAGCTCAGACGTTTCAAAACTAGGTCTTTGCGAGATTACAAGCGAGTATCGAGTAATCCGCTAGCGACTCGCTACTCGCAAGTTTCAAAACTAAGGGCCCTGCATCAGTACAATATAAGAAATAAGCACAAATTTTCTCTGACACCACACCACCTTATTCTGTATTATTCAAAGGAGCAGCCTATTTCAACGTTCGCCCGGACTATCTTAAGAAACTCCCTGAAAAAACTTGAAGAAAGGCTTCTGTAACACCCATTCTGGACGCTTCTTGGAATGAAATGAGTAAAGTGGGTCGGAGAAAAGATGTCAAATATTGTTGTCATTAAATTTAAGACTATATTATATACCCACACTCCGCACCATATATCTATCTAGCTCTGCTCAGAGAGTTCCCGGAATGTAGGAATGATGAGGAAAACGAACCATGGCAACTAGAAGACGTCTCTTTCCAGCATACCTAGGTATACATTTCCATGGCCTGCAAAAAACTGTTTAAGTAATAATTTATGTATCAACTTTGAATCTAATTTTATATTATGTACTATGACAACTATCCAGCTTTCTATGATCTTGGGTAGCGCTATAATAAAATGAAATTAATAACTCTCGCACTTAGTCTATGCTAAAAAAAACTGGCTTGAAATAAGTTTTCTAAAAACACATAAGATCTAAAATTAAAAAATCTTTCATGCCAAAATTAGTCTCAAATGTAACTACCATTACACACACACACACACAAATTCAAATAAAGCTTTGTGTAATGTCTATCTAGTTCAATAAATAATATTATATAAAGTTAAGTAAAAAAGAATTGTAAAACTATTCAACAGAAACAATCTATTCCGTTATTAAAATAGTATGATCTTCATAGCCCATCCAACATTGATTTTCCATGCGTTGCTTATATATGGTTCAAATAGCTTTAATATAAATTATTTTTTTATTATTATTATTATTATTATTATTATTATTATTATTATTATTGTTATTATTATTTAATGATATGGATATTCCCTAGTTCCTATTTCCCCAAAAGAGAGTAGCACATACTTATAGCTTTATAATATAACTTATTTTCCTCTATAGTAAAAAAACCCAACTTCTCGCGTTTTCAAGAAGTAAAATGCATAATTTTCAAACTATTCAATGTCTTTAAAATCATATAAATTTATTTGAATTCAACAATAAGTAATAAATAATCGTATCAATATTGTATCATCAATAAAAACCAAAGGCCAACTCACTTATTACACAACTATACAAACTCACGGATCATGATACTTTTAACTAGACAAAACAAAGCTACCAACTGCACTAATGTAATATGCCACAAGATTTGCTATCGTTGGGACTGAGTATTTTTGAGACAAAATATTTTTTTGAAATTAGTTTAATAATTATTTTAAGTTTTTTGGACACACTTCATTTATTAGTCTAGAATTAATTTGAAACTATAGTATTATATAATATCAGCAGGATTACTAGGGTGACGATGTTTTCACTATTGATTCAAATTAATTTTATTCTAAGATTTATTTAAAAAAATATTTTATACTCATTCTATTTTTTTAAACCAAGGTAAATGTATTTGACATTCCTACATACATGCACTCCATCCTCAAAGTTAATATCATAATTAAAAAATAAAAAATAACAATACATTAAGACGTATGCTTAGTAAAATAATCAAGGAAATGCTTTTGAACTATTCACAATATCATATATGGTTTAGCAGTTAGCACGTTGTTGGAAATTATCAAATTTTTTTTTTTATGAATTACTAATCGGAAAGCAATGGTTTCATTTTGTCGGAAGATAGTTTCGGTTAATTTGAATGTCTTAAGAATGTCATACTTTTGACGCTATTTCTAATATTGTAGTTTTATTGAAGCAAATAATGAGTCCAAGCAATGTATATAGTTTTTTTATGAGGCTGGTTCTATATGCGTGCATAGTGTTTAGCTAATAACAAATAGTGTATAACGTACAGTGCACAATTCATAGGAAAAATATAGCAGTTTATAAGGACACGTGGTGTTTATCGTCTTATTCGATTGTATTTTATTAATAGAAAATTGCCTAACCTGTTATCACTACTAGATAATGTCATCTCTTGGGCACAATGTGCTATACATTATTCGCTATTAGTTATGCGTAATGCATTAATATAAACTAAGCGTAATTCTCTTTAAGCAAATATTTTACTAGTGACACTTGCGCTCAGTGGCAGCAGCTTTAACTACTGGTAGGTACACTCTAATTTTCATAGAAAGAACTGTTTAGAAAATACAAACATTGTTTTTTATGACAACATTAATAACATTTCACCATGTCATTATTGTTAATTTATAGGTATTGATAATATCTATCAAAAGTGACAGCTGCAGATCACATGACTTGACGTTTGAATACGTGAAAGTAGATTTAGTAGTTTTTGTATTTGTATAAGGATGGCCCTTCATTTGAAAATTGGACTGTACAAAGTGTATCCTAGTTTTAGTTTGAAAATAAAAATAAATAATATGATCTACAGCTAAATGTATAAAAGTATAAAGTATAAGGTGAAAAGGGAAAAGTGCATTATTTTTGTTCGTGTCATTTTGTGCTCCACTATATCTTACAAACAAGCGATTGAAAAACCATTATAAATCAACCCAACAATCAGATTAGATATTTAATTTAGTTATATATTACGTGCATCAGGTTAATTTGGGGTACCCATATAAAAACGAGAATTGGATAGGGTTTATAAATGTAGGATATAAGAAAATACCGGTATACCGTATTTGCGTGTAAAAGTGTAAAACCATTACATCTAGCTGGGATTAGAACCCCAATTCTCCACTCACCGGCATGCCAATTTATTGTGAGTATGGCTAAGACCAGGGGGTCGGCAACCTTTTTGATATCGCCTGCCGAACGGGCTTGAAACCAAAATCTGTCGGCAAGTTTAAAAAAGTAGGGAGGGAAAAATTTCAATTTCATATTTTACGTATAGAAATTAGTTACCTTTCTATTTTTACGACCACTTGTTTGTTTGCTAAATTATTTAATTCGATCCAGATAAAATCAGAAGGTGAGCCGGATCCGGCTCTCTGGCTGTAGGTTGCCGATCGCTGCCTTAGACTATGCCACCATTGATTGTGTATTTAATTTTATTCAATTTAATCAAATTTTGTCAATATTAATTATTATTCCTACTAAACATTGTAAGTTATGTACAATCATATCTCTATAAAGAATGTAGAATGAGCCAAGGATAAATTGAAATTGTAAATGGAGCTATTATTTTCAATCCTCTTTGTCTAGAAATTGCGTAGGTATTCAATGTGTAGTTCAAATAAAGTCTATAAAAATTAAGTACTATCACTTATATTCAAATACAGTTTCTAAAATGTAATGTGTATTATATTTTTAATTTATTTGACAATTGTGATCTAACTTTAGTTCAAATTAATATCTGTAGATGTCGCATGGAAGTGTTGGAAGTAATTGTTAGAGAGAAGAGTGAATCCTCAACAAATGATCTTGCAAGTGTTTGACAAGTTGTAAAGCGTTTGTTGTCTGAATTTAATTTGTTTAACAGCTCTGAAACGTTCGCATGATATTTTAATCATTTGTCTGACGATAAACACCTCCTTTAATTGCAGTTTTTACATGTAAGTATTTGCTATTGTTATACATAATTATTATTGTTCAACAAATACAATCATGGCGTCAGATTTCGAACAGGGAACGCCTCGAATTTTGGGCATATTGATTTATTTTACTCTATACTTAGGTTATACAGTCTTAGTGGACTTATTTCCGAAAAATATTTTTTCTTTTAACTTGTTTAAGTAGCTGCTTTTTATTAAATACATTTTATCAAGTATATTTCATAACTTAATAAGCAACACAAACAGCCGCCTTTTCCGCTGGTTAGACGAATAGTCGGCTCAAGTAACCATACCCGTGGGAATTAAACATCTTGCTGCTTTATCAAACGATCAATATGTTTATTTGTCTAAATTTAATATGATTTTACTTGTTATAGATATATTGTATGATTATATATATAATTGTAACCTGATATATCATATAATCAGTGTATTAGAATACAATAGGCAAACAATAGGCCTTGCAGGCAGGCGGCGCAGCTATTCGAGTCTGTACCAATAAAGACACACTTTCGTCGGGCATGGCCTTGGAGGTTATTTAATGCCGGCTAGCACACATTTCACAACCATATTAACATTGATATTACATAGAAACTTTCCTACTAGTAGTTCAAATGAATAATATTATTCAAACGTGAAATAAACTATCTTACACACGCCATTGTTATGTATTGAGTAGAACTTATGATTTTCAAAATCCAGTCCAAGATTATTCTCATCATAATTCTATTAATCCTTACAATGAATTTAAAATATATTTCATTTAATAATTTTACTTTGTTGTAAAATTTGATTTAACCTAAATCTTTTAAATAATTTGAAACTTTGTGACAATCTGACAATCAAGCAGAATGTAATTTGTAGTTATGCCATGGGATTGTTTGATTGAAACATAATGTCCAACTCTGTAGTTTTATGCAATAATGATCCATTTGTCCTGAGAGAATTTACTTTTCAGAACAGGATAGCGAAGCCATTTGGCATGTGTTGCAGAAAAATAAAACAGGCTTGGCCTTATAAAACTAGATATCTCCCAGGTATATTTTGAGTAGTTAGGTATAAGGCCTAATAAAAACTTAAGTTGCTTAGTGAAGACTTAAACCAATAACTATCCTAATATAAAATAACCGACGTACAGTTTTGTGTTCACTCTTAATAATGTCCCAGTCATTTTAGAATGGTTTTTTGTGGTCTGGTTCACAAGTTCCATTTCATCCAAAGAGCCTACATGTCAAAATCATATCAATAAGTCTCAGGACCCTATGTCTCTGGTGTAACTAGTCGAATCTCTTCATCTTCTTCTCAGCTTCCTGTTTGTATAGGTCCTCAGCAGCCAGTGTGTTTAGTAGAGCATCTCTGTATTATAAATTTATTAATTTCAGTATCTTGATCATAACAATGGCAAACTAATTCAATTACATAAAAGAAATGGTCTAGAGCTAAAGGCCTAAAACCCTGACCACTTTACACCGAGTTCAAACCCGGCCGGGGCCGATGAATTTTTCTTGTGCGATAAAAATTAGTAGCCCAACTTCTTTCAGGGGGGAAGTAATGCTGTTGGTCCCGTGTCGTTTGTGGTAATGTAAAAAAGAACCCTGGAAGGTATTTGAAGATACCCTCGCCGTCAAAATTGATAGGCCTTTCGCTCTCGCTCACTAAAGTTCTTGTGTGCTGATATAATCATTTGGTTCAGCAAGTACACGTTTTTTTACCTTTAAATAAATAAAAATAGCCTACATGTCCTAAATAAATAAGGCTATTTTTTATTCTAGTGAAAATTATGTCTAGTCCCCAGAATAATGCTCGGAGATGGTACACAAATTACAAATGTGTAAAATGAATCTTTGTCATAAAACAAAGTGTTATTTTTTATACACAAACAAGATAGTTTGTCGATTTAAAAGTATTTTAAAATTAAAAAGGTACTCGCCTAGAGCACAGGATAACATAAATATATAAAGGAATGGCTCAACATAGATCCAAAAGTATTTAAATAAGCCCATTCATTACCCAATAGCTAATATGTTATCACAACCTAACCTTTCTGACTCATTTGGTAACAACATTTTTGTGCTCTAATATTTTGCCCTAAAATACCATATAAATCTACACATCATCCAATATTTAATAGTTTATTTTAGCAATATCAGGTACCATTTCCAACATAATTTAATTTTTGGGTAGAGAATTACTAAGCCTATTCTTTCTATAGAGAAACTACTTAATATATCTTTTAACAAAAAAAACCACCTTGTGTCATTTTAATAAGATAGGACCAAAAAAAAGTCAGCCACTAAATATTTTGATTGGTCATTTAAATAGTTAATAAAAATGTATTAATCCATCCAAAATGTGCTTTTCATTGAATTTTAATGGACTTAAAGGTTAGGTTAGCCTAAGCTATTAATTTTTTTTTATATAAATACATGAGTTTGATACTGAAGTAGGTGAGTCAAGCAAATATTTTCTAAATTATGAATTAAATATTAATATTCCTAGTATAAATGGTTGACTTTTTTTTGTATCTAATATTCTTATAACTAAATAGTGTTTGGTAAAATTATTTTATTTATTTAAAACAAAAATGTATACTTGACCCTAATTTTTTATTTATTGATGCATGGGAGGTGTTGGTCTTGTTAGATTGGGATAGATGATGATGATGATGACAATAATAATAATAAGAATATTGGTTAATGTCGTTAAAATATCAATGACGCCATTGAAATATACTAGTTTGTCAAGTCCCCGGTTGCCATCCATCGATTGTCGATAAAGTACATGTGTGCAAAAGGAAACCAGTTGTTGGTGTGTCCTTATCGTGGAAGGTTTATGTTGGCGTTCCTACTGCGCATTTCGTCAGAATATTAACTTTGTGCGGGTGCGTGCAGCTCAACAATTGAATGGAACATTGAGAAAATACACAATCACAACAAGTACCGCCCGAGGTGGAATCCACAACTTGGTACATATTGCAACAGAATAAGAAACAAGATGCCTCGGTAACCACAGAGAGACGGTCTCAAACAGTAGCCTTCCTCCCAATCTTGTGCTCACCACTGTGCGTTTATTAAAGATTTGAAGTTTTCGGGTGGAATTTCAAAAGGTTTGCAATTCATTATGTTTTACAGAGATTTACACACAAACGTCTCACTTATTAGTTTAGTTTTTTCCTCCTTATTTTGTTTCAACAATGAACACCATCACAAAGAAACCAGCTGCCGCTATCACGTCCATTGTGATAGTGAACACAAATCACAGCGAACTGTTTGCCGTGAATGTTGGAACAATCCGAGAGCCGGTGCACACTACACCAACATATGTGGTGGCTGTTCGTGATGGCAAACTTCCTCTGCATGAGCGTGCACGCACGCTCATTCGGCTTGTGTGTGCAAAATTGCTCAAGTGGAGACGTGCTTAATCATTTATGGATGTATTGAGGCTCACTCAAAATCAATAATAATAATAATAATAATAATAATAATAGGTATTTTGATTCTATTAAAACAAGAACGCATTTAATTTGAAAATTTAAGTTCTATATTTTTGATTTTTACCATTCAATAAACTTCTAGACTTTCATTTTTTTTTTTTTTTAGTGGCGTCTAATAAAGTGTTTCTGTCGTGTCAGGAATAATAGTTGTTTATCTAACCTATCCCAAGATGTGTAGCTTGAACCTCACGCAACCATTCTGTTGGATTTTCGTGCGTGCAATGTTTGTATTGCTGCATATTTCCAGTGTTTGTGTTGTAGAAACTTGGGGGCGTCTTGCCGGGATCCCTTGGTTATGAGTGTCAATTGTTTGTATTGCAGAGAGTCCGTAGCCAAGTGTACAAACCGGCGGTACGATGGCTACAGGCCAACAATTCAACCTCAAATGGAACAATCACACCAACAACATACTACAGGTCAGTTGTTTATTTTCTGGTACCACACAGAGCAGTAAAACAAAAACATACCAATATTCACATTCAAGGGTACAGTGCCAAGTTCAATTTTTAAATTTGAAATTTGAATATTTTTTGTTAATAGTTTTATGTCTGTAAAATTATCATACTGTGGTTGTTTAGTTGCACAATTGTTCAGAATGTTTTGTTTTATTATTCTGATAATCAAGTTATTATCAATTCAATTACTTCAGATATATTTTCATATCAACATTGATTTGTAACGTACGTAACAGCTCAGAATGGGATTAATTGACAATAATTCGAGTATTTTAGCTCTCAATATATTTACTGGTGTATTATCGAAGCCGGAATTTCTTTTGAAGGCAAGTCGAATCTGATGTTTGTTTTGAAGGCAAGTCGAAGCTTCGCACACACCTTTTCACATTTATTATGATTGAGTCAAGATGGGAGGAACACTGATCGTTGAGTTTATTTGACGACTTTGTAAAGAGGGTTATTGGTGTACCCCAAGGAACAGATTGGGAGGGGAAGGGCATACAATTAAATAGATAGATAGCTATAGTAAAATCACTCAAATGTGTAAAATTTATATTAGGTACTCAAAATAAAATCTATGTCATGTTTAAAAAAAGCATAAACGAAAAACATGGATAAAACTAAGAACTGTACAGTTAATTCCACATGAATGGCGACACCTGGGTGATTTAATTATTGGGACTTGAGGTAGCCATAACCATAACCTAAACATCTTGTAAATCCTCCAATCTTCGCTATTAATGTACAATCATTGGTACAAGTAGTATCTTTCTCTATCAGGTTAATGGCTAGGCCCCTACTTGGCTATGTTCATGTACCTTCATATTGTTATTGTTTGAACAGTAAATTAGGTAACTTATTAGTTAAAGAGTTATCTGGTTACGGCCTTGTATACATTGTATTGAATATATTATTTTTGTGCTATTTTCAATCAGGAATTTCAAGAGAATTTTTAATTTTCGAAGCAGTATAGCTTTTAAATACAAAGTCGTAAGCCTGGTCTCAAAATTTAACATTTTCTTCTGGGTTTTATACTTTAGTTAACTACCTAATATGATTTAGGATTTAATTAATAAGTTGTTTGGGGTCTTGGGGAGTACAATGCCTTGTCTGCCCCTCCCCCCCACGACTAAAGAGAGGACATCAACCCTCGCCCCATACTGACGGTAATAACAACTATTTCCATTCTCGTGTTGGCGGTTGCAGGTGTTTATGGACCACCTGAGCTCTGAACAGTTGGTAGACTGCACTCTCTCCTGTCAGGGGCAGTTCTTGAAGGCCCATAAGATGGTGCTGTCGGCCTGCAGCCCATATTTCCAGGTAATAAACATTTATATATTAGATGGAGAATTCAAACCCTCTTAAGTTTCTGAACACTAGACTATATAAACAAGCTAGTACTACCGTGCTTGTAAGCTCGTGGAAGAAATAAACTGAGAATTGACCCTCTCTAGTGGTAGAATGGTCTAATGGAGACGTGTCGAACTCGTTTGATCATACGGCCACATTGACCGTTGAAAATACTGAGTGGGTGGCATTTAAAATATATTGTGACAATATTAAGTAAAAACAAATACATTTTATAATCTATTGATACATAAAGAAAATCAAGAATACACTTAAAATGTTAGCCACTATATTTTCATGAAATATGAAATTTTTTATTTGTACCAAGGTTGTTAATATCTCGCTTTAAATCTGGTTCTAAAGTCGCTTTCATAATTGAATTGGTTATTTTAAAAAGGCCATGTTTCCATACAGAATGTTAAGGTTTGTTCCTTTTCATACGCTCTTGTGCGGCCAAACATTTTACATATTTGGTGTGTAAAAACAATTTTCAGGGAATCGAACTATGTTTATTATACCAACCTCGCATACTACCCGCTTCTGTAGCCGCGTGGTCTAACGCGCTACTCTTGTAGTAGACTAGACTGACGATGACGGGGAGATCAAGGTTCAAATCTCGTTTGGGGTGTATTGAGGGTGGTTTTTCTATGCAAAATACTGAAAGAGTATCTCTGAAATGCTTCTTTCCTCATCTCTACCCTCATCAAAGTAATGATCATATATGGGTATAACCTGAACAGGTAGTAAGACGCAGTGATAAACCTAATTGATAAGTGTATCTTGTATATTAACAAGAACCTGGATATCTCGGTTGTTAGAGACTCAGGGTGTGATGAATCAGAGGTCAATGATTGAAGTCCTTGTCCGCTTGTGATGCTGTGTGAACTAGAACTGTGTGAACTAGAAACCTCTGTGTGTGTGTGTGTGTGTGCGTGTGTGTGTGCGTGCGTGCGCGCGCGCGCGTGCATGCAATGTCCCAGGTATACACCCTGAGGTTGACAGGAAGCCCGTTCTGGAAGGTCTTATTTCATACCAGAATCCTCCTGTATGGTAGTATTTTGGTAGGATAAAAGGTTTTCCAGAACGGACACCTTACCAAAGTCATGGTTTTACTACATGTATATGTTTCTGACACAGGAACTGTTCCGACAACACCAGATCCCGCATCCCATCATTATCATGAACGGAATGAAGTTCATAGACATCAAACTGGTTGTGGAGTTCATGTACCGAGGAGAGATCAAGGTGAGATGTAAACCCAGGACACTAGACCAATGAGATCAGGACTGTCTCGTCGATGGTTGTGACATTGACTGATCTCCCTCTGTTACTCCAGGTGCTGGAGGCGGAACTAGAGGGCCTCTTAGCGGCCGCAGAGACGCTCCAAGTGAAGGGTCTATCCCATGTGCGCACCAAGTATGAGAAGGGGGACATACAGGGCAGCAGTGAGCTGCAGCAACAGCAGCAAGTGACCGTAGGCCAACCTCCCGCGTCTCCCGGTCCAGACAAAAACCCGGGAAGTGGTCCCACCCCTTTGGATACCCCTATCGAGACTGAGGGCCGCCCCACGCGTAACTGTACGCCCCTACATCTGCGCCGCAAGAGGAGAAAGTCCCCACACAACCCGGTAAGCGGGCCTCCTGCTTGTAACATTTCCACGGGTGATGGTACAGTCAGTGTCTGTTGCTTAATGTGATGTCATGACCTTACCAGAGACTTAGCTGTTTCCGAGAACATCGCTAGTAATTTAGTTTTATTCCCTCAGCTTTGTTAACTGATGTAGTTTGCTATAGGGCATCATAATAAAGACTGTGTGAGAAAAGAGTTTGGGACCCTAAGAGGTTACGAATTCTGTTATAATAAAAATAAATCCAATCGTCTCTAGAAATTTTAAGGCAACAAATAGACTTTTGTGTGACTCGTCTTTATTTTTTTGTTCTAGATGGAGGATCCTTTGGAAGAAACCATCACAACTTTGGGTGACCGGCGATCCAGCTCTGGCAACATCCAGTTCACCAAGGTATCCGTCAACGACTTTGTTGACAACAATGATGATGACCTCCCGACCACCGTAAGTCCTACTCAGCTGTGTGCTTTCTATTAACTCTGAACCAACAGTTTACCCTTTGCAGTGGACAAGGATGAGGCTCTGTTCCTTCAGAACTCTACAGGAGGAGAAAAACGCAGTAATATAAAATATCAAAACCAAAAATACCTTCCGTGTAAAATATTATCTACCACAAAGACTTAGAAGGAGTTACTCTTGGAGAGTTATTTATAATATATTCACATCCTTTCCGTTAAATTTCCCGTGTTTGTTCTTTGTTAGACATTCCTTTTTTATGTCCTAACTAGAGATGGTTCAAATTCATCATTTTACAAATTTGAATACAACAGAATAATAGGAAAAAATTAGGAATGTGCAAGAACCACTTTTTCAATTCGAGATGAGAATATGAAGAAAAGAAAATATCGAGACACAAAGCAAGAAAACTTCCTTTGAAAGTATAAAAATGTAATTCATGTTTATTTAAATAAACCTATAGTTTATAGAGTGCTAAAGTTCCTTTTGACATTGAGGCTGGCGCTTGCTTTGTATTATCTTATAGTTCATTCAAACATGATTTAACTCATACATTTTAAATAGTGATAGTTGCAATTTAGGCTATACCATCTATAATTTAATTTCGTAGTGTAACAGTTTGTTATGTCAAAGTTTGATATTGAAAAACAATATTTATAATAACCAAAACATTTCTTATTGAAAGCTATTCTTTGGGAGGAAAACGAGGCTTCTTGAATATTTTAACATTTATTTTTAACTTTTGAGATATTTTGTTCGTGTCTCAATCGAGATATTTTCAAGGTTTTCTATATTCCATAGTGATAAGAGTTTAGTGTGGAGTATTTGTTATTATCGCCAATTTAAGTTTAAAAAAAGTGATAAAAAGAAAATTAAGCTTATAAAATTCAAAAAAACTTATTTTTTCAAAGAAATTGAAAATTTTTTTTTTCTAGAAAGGGACAAGTTCTAGGATTTAAATCTTTAGATGAAGTACTTTCATAATTGATAACAAATACGTGTTCGTAAGCCATGCTCTCTCATGGGGAGAATCAAACTCTTCATATACTCATGTGCTGCCAAACATTTCATCTGTTTGGTGCACAAATTGAACACTTTTTGGTCATGGAATTCTGGTCAGTGAGCCGTAAGAAACTTGTTTCACCAACCTCACTTGCTAGGTCTCTCCAAATGATGTGTTTCTACGTTTATAATAGGGTGGATCAGTGCTCATTGTATGTTTATACATCAAAAGGTGCGCTGGTCGCACTGAAATATAGATCGAGCCGCAAGTTCTAAATGACTGGTCTAAGACATGATTCTCTCCCACTGGACTGCTGATGACTGAGAGATCGGGGTTCAAATCCTGGTCAACTGTACTGGGTATGTTTTTTCCTCTGGTTTTCCACTCTCCCTCCACCCGAATGTAGGTACACTTCTTCTAAATTCAACTTTACTCATCCCTATAACATTATCCTAACTGTACATACGAGTTAAACTGCGGTGACAAAAATAACTTAAATATGGAATCTTCAACATGGCCAATCAATCATGACAGGAAAAAAAATTCCCTCCACCAAAGACCTTTGTTAAAGAAGTTAATATGTGTTTGATGTGACTTTTATGACAGTCATATTGTGACAAAAGGCTGATATTTTAAATTTAACAACGAGAAATTTAGCCGTAACACTACCCCACATATAAATCTAAGTTGATTTTATTTTATCATTTTTAGCCAAAATAGGCATTTTATTTATCGACTTTTTTTAAAATACTGAAATGGAAGTTTTTATTTAGTGGAATCCGGTCATTTTATCTACTACAAACAGGGTGTCAGGTGGTCATAGTGACAAATGTTGTATAAAATATGAAGAACCAAAGAGCGAGGAGGAAATCTATTGTCTGTGTTCTGTTTCAAGATCAAAGTGGAACCCCCTGAGATCCGAGATATTGACGAGGAGAACTCCGGCTGGGGCTCTCACAAACTGGTCATTGACACGGTGAGTTCCGCCGAGAAAGTGTCGGGGGGGCTCGCAGATACCACAGTAATAATACTTGACATAATTAAAAGTTACCCAATTCTGATTATTGCCAGTTTGTTAAGACACCATAACTTACATTTCCTGAGCTTGAAGAGCTAAGACTCGAACCTGACATCCCTCGTTAGGGAAAACACGAGTTTTGTGTGGCTGGAAAAAACCTGGAAAACATGGGGAATTTCACCAAAAAGCTCTAGCTCACTGGAATGTTTTGTTAATTTGGGGAATTATGCTGCAAGATTTAAATTAGAATCTAGTCGAATCCAGTATTTTACGAATCCGAGCATCCAATTTTACCTTCAAATACTGAATCCGAGTCTAGGAAAAAATTATGAACATAAGAGGAAATATAAATAGAATATTAGAAAATACAAATAATAACTAAATGTAAACATTATTTCTTATAATTCATTCATTATAACATTCATACAATCAGTTAAGTGTTAAATTACTGGTCTGGTGGTTAAGGCACTCCTATAGTTATAACTGGTTCTGAACCATCGATAAGCACTATCAGAGCTCTGAAACAAATTTCACTTGAAAGATTGAAGAAAGAAAAAAGTGTTTTAAGTATTTGAGTCTCGAACCTTCGAATTGTGAATATTTATAAAGATTTGAGGCCCTAATAATATTGTCAAATTTTTCTTTAACCATTTGTCCCAAAAAAGATCGACACAAAAAAACATACCTCCAATGACAAATATGTTAAAAATGACTTAAATTATCGTGAATTTTACTAAAAACAAAATCTTTAACTCCCCAAACATTTCTTAAAAAAAAAGTTTGGAAAATGAGAAATATTTCTGTAAAACACAGGGATTTTGTTGCGAAACAATAGTGGCAACCCTGTATATTACAGAGGATGTGTAGTGACCTGAAATAGTCAGGGAATTTGATCAAACTTCTGTGATAATCACATATTCACTAAAAAAACTATGCAACTTTGATTTACAATAATCCAAATAATAGAGGCTTGAGAGATTAGGTTCTTTCATTTGATTCGTACTCTAGTCGAGTATTTTGAAAAACTCCTGAGTTAAGAATATATTCATAACTTTAAAATTTCACCTATCAAAACACGTGAAATGTAAATACCACATCTTTAAAACGTGAGATTTTAAATTTAACCCCATTTTTGTTGCTTGTAAAGGCTTATGTTCATACTTTAAAATGAAAAAGAAGATGGTTAAAATAATATTTCTAGTAGACAATATAAGATAGTAAATGAGTTATTTTAATGTGGTAGGTTTAAAGTAAAATAATTATTGCAATATTGATCACTGATTTTAGACAGGTTAACCAACATAAATTTATAACAAAATAGTAACTAATGCTAGTTTTGTAGTTAAACATCTTTAATACAAGTTTTATGAGTAATTAAAGTGTTAAGTTCGAAAATAATCAAAATGTATTCTTATTGTTAAATTTTCAATTTAATTGAAATTTTTATTTTAGAAGGAGGCCATTTAAAATAGTAGAAATAATATTATTCAAGTATTTGGTGATCAACATAGCTATATTTATTTTCATTACCCTGTCATGGCAGTGCAATTTATATCTAGGATAATTCAAAATATTCAATTAGGTAGTCTACTTGTTGATAGTAGATTTAGAGCTCTCTTACATTATTAATATGAAATTTTGTACTAATTTTAACATTTTGTTAAGTTACCGAATAATTTATAAGTGAAACTGCTGATAGCATCTAAATTAAATAAGCTATATTTATCATCTTGATTTAAAAATTGATTTGTATGTTCAACAAGAGGAAGCTTGAAAATGACGAGCTTACATAACTTTCGATCTTGATCTCAGGCTTTAATGACAAGCTTGGCTCGAAATCTGAATACTCGCAGAGCCCTCACATTTTTCTCCCAGTTAATACTCACCGTGGTTGTCCCAGTTGTCCACACTAATCTTACTTCTCAAAGTCAACATGTGATGTTCATGTCTTTCCACTCCTCGACCGCACATGGCTATGCGCATGCGCTATAATTTGTTTATGTTACAGGAAGATGAAACTAAAACTATTAGGGATGTGCGAAGTCCACTTTTTCATTTCGAAACGATGTTCGAGTATTTTATTTTAGTTGTTTTATTCTTGAAAAATTATTATATATTGGCTATTTATATAACTTGAAGCACTAAAATTACTTGGAAAATGTTTATTGCACAATTGGAAAATGTTTATTGCACAATTGTTTGTAATATTTTGTGTGAATCTGACGAAGCAAGTTATTATTACAACATGCAATTCAATTACTTCAGATTTTTTCCATATGAATATTAATTTGTAATTTACAAAACCTCTCAGAATGGCTCTGATTGAACATAAATTGAGTATTTTATATGTCTATGTTTTTATTGGTGAAGCTTCAAAGTCGAAGCTGATGTTTGTTTTGAAGTAAAGTCGATGCTGATTGTTTTGAAGCAAAGTCGAAGCTGATGTTTGTTAAAGTCGATGCTGATTGTTTTGAAGCAAAGTCGAAGTTGATGTTTGTTTTGAAGCTTCACACACCCCTAACAAATAATATGTCTCACAATCATTTTAAAATGTACATGTTGTAAGGAGATTTTTTAATGGCACAATTTGATCTAACTGAAATCTAACTTAGATCGCAGAGCTCAATAGTCCATCACTTTAGGTTGATATCCTTTAACCCCTTTTTAGAGTAACATAACTTCAGAATGTGTATGTGTCTAAAATATAATTACATCAAGTTGTGATATTAATGAAATAATGTTTGTGTTATACTTCAATAAATAAATATATATATATAATGGCTGAAAAAAAATAGTGTTTCTGGAAAAGCCAGGGATTTTAAAATGTAGTTTGGTTGGACACCCTGTAGTAATGAGTGTTTGAGTTGGTATCTTGTTGCTAGAGTCCTGGCCACAATCCAATTGAAAGGTCCCAACTGGTCTGTCTGTTGTGTTGCAGCCTGGAGGGGTAGTCTCCAAGACCAGTTTGAAACATTCCTCGGACGTTCACTCCAGCGGAGGTGAGTTTGTTACACCACAACTCTAAATTTTCAGGGAAAGTGAAAATCACTTTTGGAAAACACAGGAAACTTTGTGTTAAGAAAATATATTTATGTCCAATTGTTATCATTTTAGTGCTATTAACAAATTAATGTTAATATGAATAATATCTAAAATAATTCATATACATTTGATAATTATATTTGTCAGCTTTAGACCAAATATTATGTCAATCATGTTTGCAATATAACATTTTGTAAATTATATTTAATACATAAAGTAACTTAATCATGCAAAATAGAATGCTATTTCCCAACATGAAACTACTAAGTTGGCCCGAATATAGTGCAATGTCTTTCTCCTAAAAAATGTCCTTCTTAAAACTGTACTCTTATTTTATGCGCAACCTAGCATTTGTCACTGAGAAAACCCTCAGATTCCTACAGAGGTCTAAGTGGTCATGTTGAAAAAAAGGCTTCCTCTGCATCTAAAGTAGACAAGGGAATGAGTAGAAGTTACAATACAAATGTTAAACTAATAGCAATACGCAACAAACAAATAACGTGCAGGCTGCTAACTAGTTTGGTCTTTCAGAGGCTAACAAAAGTCTTTGGAGAATAAAATGAAATTTTTTGGATTGCCTGCGTATCAAGACAAGCATTCAGAATGCCTAATAAAACTGTGTCAGATTTGTTAATTTTTTACCTCTGAAGTATATTTGAGAACTTTTATTTTTCATGTAGAACACCTTCTAAATATTAAGGACGTATTATTAGTGAGGCCGTACTATATTCAGGCCAATATGTTATTTTATATCCAAATCTCAATTTGGCTATATAAAAAAAATTGCAGAATTAGTTTTGACTTCTCTTTGAATTGAAGAAGTGGACTTAGAACCAACTCCTGACCTCCACAATGCCTTAACGTCAGCAAACCCAAATTAAGTGAATATATCTCATATTTAGTTAATTATTAGTACACAACAAATATAATATACAGTGGTGTGGTTCTTCTACAGGAAGTGACTTCAAGATGTCCACCAAGAGGATTATGCAGCCCCTACTGAACAAGAGGGGCAAAAGTCCGGGAAATGTATTGGTACCTCAGTGGCACAAAAAGCCTGCCATTGCAGGCAAGATTCCTCGACCTCCCAATGCCTTCATGATTTTCGCCAATGAGTGGCGACGCAAGCTGGCGTACCAGTACCCTGGTTAGTAGTCCCATGGAGGGTACTAGTCTGTTTGTTAATGTTCAGGACAAATTGCAAACAAGGGTGGCCCGACCTGTAGCCTCATCATTGCATTTGATTAAAATATACTTTTTAAAAACATTAATTATAAACAAAATAATTTACTATTATTGAATTGTAAATGGTTATTATTAGGTGTTCTTTCTTTTGACTGGTCTGTTCCGTTGCCGAATCTTGAGTTCTCCAGCATGTCCTATCAGCAGCTTCCTTTTTTACTTCTTGAAACTTCATCTTTTTTCCCTTTTTAAGTTCATGAATCAGTTGCATCCGTGGTCTTCTAGATTCACTTTTCCCTTCCACCTTGCCTTCTAAAAATTACTCAATATATTGTCGACCTCGGTGGTCTGGGGTAACGTGTTTGCCTTAGGATTTTATGTTTGTAGATTCAAACCCAGCCGGGGTTGACGGATTTTTCTTGAGTGATAAAAATTTGTAGACCAACTTCCTTTCGGGGGGGGAAATAAAGCTGTCGGTTTCATGTCGATTGTGACATGTAAAAGAATCCTGGAAGGTATGTGAGAATACCTTTCCCGGTAAAATTGGTAGGTCCTTTCAGTTCTCAGGTTCTGATATAATCAGTCGGTTTAGAAAGTACACGTTATATACCTCAATTAAATAAATCCATTTCTTCCCATAATGTGACCCATCCATTTGACCTTTCTTCATAGAATCACCTTCAGAATGGTTCTGTTTTCATTGACTCTTCTCATAATTGCTTCGTTAGTTACCAGATCTGTCCTCGGTTGTACCTAATCTATGTTGCATACAATGTAAGCACTCTTCGGAGTCACACATGTGTTTGAGGTATTGGGTGTCATCTGACACGTTAGTTCAGTCAGTCTCACAAGCAAGTTTTATTTCCGAAAAATTATCATTGGCAAAAATTAGGTCATCCGCTCTTGCAGTGATAAATTATGGGCCAGAGGACTGGATGCTGTGTATGTTCTTGGATTAAGTTTATTTGTAAGTCTTTTGCTGATATAGTCAGTCGGTTCAGAAAGTGCATGTTAAATACCCAAAATAAAATACAATAGATATTGCATGTCGGCTGAGTTTGGCCATTTTCTTGGTCCGTGAGCAAGGGAAGCTGTGTTTGTTTAATAACCTCAATCTATTATCAAGCTAACATTTCTTTCAACATTGCTATAAGTGTGAGTGAGAGAGCTGACCCCCTTCTCTTTCTAACCCGACATCCCCATCACTAGTTTCAATCGGAGCTGTCACACTTCAGATTCTTAAATGGTTACCTTGATTTCTCGATCATCGATCCTGATTAATTTATTTATCTTTCAGGAAAGGTGTATAGAAACATCCAACAATAACAAAATTGATCTCAAAAAGTGAAAATAGGTTTTCCTTAAAGAGATATATTATATATTCACATCCTGTGTTTGTCCTTTATGTTATTACGTTTACTTGTTCTTATCTAAGTGTCCTTCATTCTTTACAGATTTCGTTTTCATCCCTTGTTTTCTTTAAGGAAGTTGTGTTGCGCATTTCAGACTCCCTCCTGACAAGTTCCGATAGAATGTAACCTAGGTCAGTGGATTGGGAGTGATAACCATTGTCATTTACCCCTTTGTCCAGTGGCAGCAGTGTAAACTGTGAACTTAAATCTTCTTTTCATTGTTAAAGTGATCACAATGTTTGGTTTGAATACCAGAACATTCATTTGCTAGGATTTGAAAGCTAAGAAATGAAGGTATGGAGGAATTAAATTTGAAATCCTTGATCCATCCTGGCTTGACATCCCCTGTCTCTGTCCTCAGACGAGAGCAACAAGGACATCTCTTGTCGACTTGGGATCATGTGGAAGAACATGTCGGTGGGCAGCAAAGAGGGCTACTACACGGCTTCCCGGGCGGCTGACGTCGAACACAAGCGCAAGTACCCAGGATACTACTACAGCCCCATGGAGGCTCGTCTCCGCAAACACATCAAGCACGGCATCACCGCCGCACGCCGGTCTGGGCGTATTCCTCGCCTGCCCAAAGTCATACCGGTACTTTACACACATCCTAGTTTAATTCTTCACTCTTGCCTTATATGGATGTGTCATTAATATGGCTGTATGAAGTTGAAGTCGAAGATAAGGTTTTTGTTGCTGTCGCATTGCACCCATTTTAATATTTAAATTATCCGTCAAGTGTATCTCAGTAAAAACAAAGCACATTTTAATATATTATGTTGGCATATTTGAATTTATCTCTACTTACGTTACAGATGTAATTACTGGTCAGTGGTACAATACCGTTTAGTGGCTGTTATAAAAATAATTATATGAAGAAATGAGTCGTATTTATTTAGATATTTCAAATCTTTTCATAATTTATCAAATTTTTCTTCTTCCTTCAAATGTTTCAAAGATGCCATGGCTATTATGAGTGTCAAAGTTAAAGTGAAGGAGATATGACCTTCGACTTCAACATTTCTAAACTTCGCACACCTTTTGTTATTAAGCAAAATGTATCGTTGACATTTTTAAGCTTGGCACACCTCAAGTTATTAATAAAAGTGTCTCTTCAGTGTTTCTAATTTTTGCACACCTCTTGTCATTAATCAAAATGTCTCTTACAGCTGTCTGACCCGGACTTTTTGTGTTTGAGCGACCTGAACGGCAAGGCGGCTCGATGGAAGTCCATACGCCCTGGAAGGCCACCAGGTCGCAAGCCCAAAGACCTCCTACGGAAGATGATGAAGGCCAAGTCGGCCAGTCCCGAGCCTCCTCTCTCTGTGGACAAGCGCAAGATGGAGGAGAGTCAGGAGTCCCCCAACTCTTCTAACAAGTAGACTGGGAGTCCCTGCACATAGTTGTAATCTTATGAACAATTCCAGTGTTTTGGTATTTTAAGGGAAGCTGGTAATGCCAAAATCACAGAAATACAAAAGGTTGTCAGGAACTGTTTTAATTCATGGCATAACCCAAACTACAACGTAATGATAAAATGGGTAAATCTTGACGGTTAATGTTCACAGGTTTGTGGAGAATTATGTTTCAATTTTAACAGAAAATTTTGTCTTTGCTAAACTCAAACCATGGTTGGCTCTGTCGGGAAAATAAAACAACACAAAATTGCCTCGGCAATTACAGTGAAATATTGTCGTACTTAGTCTGGATGTAACTTTCGAGCGATATTATTGACTTTACAGTGGAACCTCAGTTGTTGAATATAATTTGTTCCTAAAGGCTGTTCGGCAACCAATTTTTTTGAAAATTGAAACCATTTTCCCATAAGAAAGTAATGTAAAATGGATTAATCCTTCCCTGAACCCCAGATGATTGCTTATTTGAACCTTTATAAAAGTACTTCATGCATAACATCATATATACAAACAATGAAAATGCTTAAAATCTTACACAATACATAGATAAAATACAGACGAAAATTTAACTTTACTACACCTGTACGGAGGAGAGTTGAGATGTAAATACATGAAGTAACTGTCTTTCTGGTGTTTGTTCTCTTTTCTGGTGACACTCATCTGCTTGAGACTCACTGTGCCTCACTAAAAACCTGTCCAACCAGGTTTGTTTTTGCCTGCGTTTTAAAATGTTTCTCAAGTGAGGCATGGCATTGTCATTGAAAAGTTCAAGATGCGGTATGCTACTGCGGCGTAACCGACACTCTCCCGCCCTACATCTCGGCCTGCGGAGCACGAGTTTGCCTGTTTGGGAACTGAGACTCTGAAAACTGGTGAATTTTTTGTTTATAAATAATGTTCAGGAATCGATCTATTTGAGATGAAAGTCGTTCAACAACAGAGGTCCCAATGTATTTTATCACATAGCAGTCTGGTTTCCTAGTGAGTGATTCATTATCGACTGTTTCCAACCTGTGGCCGGGACAGTTTGATCCTTCCGCCATTCTTCTTCTCTCTCTCACACACTTGATGTTATTTACTCCTCCCATCTCATCCTTGTTTCCTCTGCTATCTCATGTAATCCTGTTTCTCCTGGTGACAGCTATCATTCTCTCCATGGCCTTCACCTTCTTAGTCTTTCTCACATCCAATGTCCATGCTTATGCTGCATATGTAGCTATGGGTACAGCACTTCAGGAGTGCTTGCTTCTCTTTTCTATAAAAGTTGTTTTTTATTTAGTAAAACTTGTTAAAATGTGTGTGAGTGATCATGTTTAAATATAAATGGCCAAAGCAATTTAGATTCATGAATAATTGATGTTGTAAACGACACAACCATATTGATTATTTGACGGTGTGTAGTAATAGCCATCATCACTGTTCCCTTAACAAATACAGTCAAAGGAACTCAAGTTCCTATAAGTTAAATTATTTCGAGTTTCTAGATTGTTTTTCTCTCCGTTGTGCTTAATCGGGTGGTTCTTTGAGGAACAGATCTGGCCTATGCTATTGTATAGTAGATTTCTTTGTTTGAGTGTTTTTCTTATAAAATGTATTGTTTTGTTGTAGGGGTGTGCGAAGTCCACTTTTTGAATTCAAATCTGGAATTTTTTTGTTAACTTTTTTATGTTCTAAAAAATATTATATAATTGTTAGCTTTATAACTTTTACTGTCTAAAATTTATAGAAAAATTTTCTATTGCAAAAAAATTTGTAACATTTAATTTTATTCTGATAAATCCAGCTATTATCACAATTAACAATTACATTACTTCAGATTTTTTTGTATGCACATTATTTTCAACGGCTCGAGATGACAGTAATTGACCGTAAATTGAGTATTTTAGCTGTCGATATCTTTTTTGGTGACGCTTTGAAATTGTCGAAGCCGTAATTTTTTTTCGAAGTGAGGTCAAAGGTTCGCACATCCCTATTTTGTTGTATTTACATGTGTTTCAAGGTAAACTTGTTTATATTGTGTATTTTTGCTGCCAACGCTCGATGTTGGTATCTCTACTAGTATTTGTTCCACGTTCGTCTAGAGCATGGGCCGCTCGGTCTTTTCTTGTTACTTTGGCTCCAAACTCTTGGGCATCTAAAAGACTATACGATGTGTCCATCATTGTTATAACACATCGAACACACGCGATAGATAAGGGTGTGGATCATTGCGTTTTGAGAATCTAGTCTTGTGTGTGCCCACAACCTTATTTAACATAAGGTGAAAGAGTGTGTATGAACCAGGGTACTAACGTGGATAGCGCTGTATGTAGCTTTTTGTAGATTGTTTAGTTTGTCATTTGTTTTTCTATAGTTTTGTTTTTATGATTCTTTTGGTTGATATTTACTTGTAGTAGTCACTGTTTTCTCATTTATAACGTTGGTATCATGAAACAAGGGTTCAACCTGAAAATAAGGTGACTGAATTGGAAAGGTGAATTTCATTTTTTTTTTTTTTTTTTTTTTTTTTTTAT